>MUZC01001738.1:0-24167 GCA_002072015.1 Radix auricularia | reverse complement strand
CACGGATGGGTCTGCCAGCCGGAGTGACAGAACTGCAGGATATGGTGCGCTCATCCTATACCCATTAGGAGGGCCACCAAAAGAGGAACTTTCAGGACCCTGTGGGACCACAGCATCGAACTACGATGCGGAGCTTGAAGCTATTCACAGGGCCCTGGAAAGTGTGCACCTAACACTGCAAGGGTCGGGACTAGTAGGTCTCGACACGGTCTTGTTTTGTGACTCGAGATCAGCGCTCGAAGTCCTGCTATCTGAGAAACGTAGCACCCACTTAGTCGACTCCATTTTGGAGGACGTAGGCAGACTCGAGAGACTTGGTGGCAGGGTCACAGTTCAATGGATCCCTAGCCACGTGGATGTAGAAGGCAATGAGATAGCAGACTCGCTGGCAAAAGCTGGAGCAGCCCAACCCCAACCAGATGTCCCAGTCACATACCTGGGCGCAAAGACTTGGCTTAAGGACCACTTTAGGGAAAAGTGGTGCTAGGTGTGGGAAGATGGAGCTACTGCCAGAGGAGTGTTCGCTAACATGCCCAGGCCTAGCAGATCAGACCAGTGGTGGGGACTAAATCGAAGGGAACAGAGTTTGGTTACCCAAATGCGCACCGAGCATTGCCCAACCAAATCGTACTTTAACAGGCTAGATCATAACAGGGACTCAAACTGCCGCCATTGCAGCCAAGCCTCTGAGACGATCACACACTTGTTGACGTCATGTCCCGTGCTTGACATTGCCGGGGAGGTTAGGGGGGCAGGGGAGTCCTACGTTCAGACAATGTTATATGGCACTGCCCAACAGATGGAGCAGATTGCCCAAGTAATAGCCAAGGCCTTAAGAGAGTAATTCTCAGGCCCAAAGAATATGTGTTTAGTTTTAATAGGGCTCTGGTAAATGTTCAATCGATCTTTATAATTGCTCTGGGAAATGTTCAATCGATCTTTATAACAGAGCTCTGGGAAATGTTCAATCGATCTTTGTAACAGGGCTCTGGGAAATGTCCAATCGATCTTTATAACAGAGCTCTGGGACATGTTCAATCGATCTTTATAACAGGGCTCTGGTAAATGTTCAATCGATTTTATAACAGAGCTCTGGGAAATGTTCAATCGATCTTTATAATTGCTCTGGGAAATGTTCGATCGATCTTTATAAGTGCTCTGAGAAATGTTCAATCGATCTTTATAACAGAGCTCTGGGAAATGTTCAATCGATCTTTATAACAGGGCTCTGGGAAATGTTCAATCGATCTTTATAACAGAGCTATGGGAAATGTTCAATCGATCTTTATAACAGAGCTCTGGGAAATGTTCAATCGATCTTTATAATTGCTCTGGGAAATGTTCAATCGATCTTTATAAAAGGGCTCTAAGAAATGTTCAGTCGATCTTTATAAAAGGGCTCTGGTAAATGTTCCATCGATCTTTATAACAGGGCTCTGGTAAATGTTCAATCGATTTTTATAACAGAGCTCTGGGAAATGTTCAATCGATCTTTATAATTGCTCTGGGAAATGTTCGATCGATCTTTATAAGTGCTCTGAGAAATGTTCAATCGATCTTTATAACAGAGCTCTGGGAAATGTTCAATCGATCTTTATAACAGGGCTCTGGGAAATATTCAATAGATCTTTATAACAGAGCTCTGGGAAATATTCAAGCAATCATTATAAGGAGGCTCCGACAACCATGGTATTTAATATTTCTGTTGTGATAACAAAGAGATGACACTGACAATGAAGTTATTTCATCTAGTTTAATCTTCATATTACTTTAAAGCATTGAACATTCTTTCAAAAACTAATGACGACACTTGCAAATTTTCTAACCCTTCCAATAATGTCAGATTAATCAATCGCCAATTACCGCTTCATAAATGACAGTCATCTCTTTGCCGTATCCAATTTTTGTAGACAGTGACATTTTGTGCAAGTAAATGCATGTAAGGCGCTGCCTTAATGAGTGACAAGATAACACAGACACATCTTTAAATAGGAACAAGCCTAACAAAACAAAAAAATTCCTGACAGACTAAAATTATAGCGCTTGATGAAAATGCACGAGATTTAAAAACAAATTTGGTTCATTTTCAAGTCATTGATTTAAATCAGTTAGTTAGTTCACAGAAGACTTCAGTTATCAATTAAAAAGTCTCCTATCACTTGCCATTCATTAGTCCTATCCGTTACCAATTATTATTACTGAGCTCAAAAGGCCAGAGTTCTGCACTGAGTGCAAATCAATAGTTTGTTGGTGTGAGGGACTTAAGTTGTCAGACTTGCCTCAAGTTGCAGGACTTGCCTTCATTTGCTGGACTTGACGTAAGTTGTCGGACTTGCCTTAAGTTGTCGGACTTGCCGTAAGTTGTCAGACTTGCCTTAAGTTGTCGGACTTGCCTTAAGTTGTCAGACTTGACGTAAGTTGTCGGACTAGCCTTAAGTTGTCGGACTTGCCGTAAGTTGTCGGACTTGCCTTAAGTTGTCGGACTTGCCGTAAGTTGTCAGACTTGCCTTAAGTTGTCGGACTTGCCTTAAGTTGTCAGACCTGCCGTAAGTTGTCGGACTTGCCTTAAGTTGTCGGACTTGCCTTCAGTTGTCGGCTATGTTGGTCAGCGTAACTATAAAGCAAGCCATTTTATGTTTTCAGCCTTGAAAGAACAAATTACTGTACAAAGATGCGGCGGGTACTTCTGACCTATCAATAGTATTTTTTCATGTGTAATTCATGGAACATAAAGACATATTTGATTGTTTTTTACCTACAAGATGTGCTAAAAATCCACACACAAACGCAAAGGATAAAAAAACAAACTTTGGAACGATAATATGGAAATCATGGCCTACGGGACGATCACACCGCTTATTACCGGTACTCCACAGAACATTTTCCACTAACACAACAACCACAATGCGTAGATTTGACATGCAGTTTTAAACATAAACTTTGCTGTTATAATACGACGACTCAACGCTTTAACTTTAATAGAAAAACCCCTAAGTTGTTCTATGGGTGAATTCATGTTGAACTTGTAAGAGGATGTCAAAATATAGATGCAAATAAAACTTTTTGATGATGCGTGAAGTTAAGGGCGTTTATCTGTGGGGCGCTAAGTACGTTTGTCTGTGGGGCGCTAAGTTCGATTATATGTGGGGCGCTAAGTACGATTATATTTTGGGCGTTAAGTACGATTATCTGTGGGGCACTACGTTCTTTCTCACACAGATATAAAAAAATCTCAGATGATAATTTTAAAATTGAAAACAAAGAGACAATTTTCAGCCAGGCGCTTGCTTTTAAAGCAGAACATAAATTACAATAAGTCAATAAGAATTGTTATGTGTTTTGATTTGAAACCCTTCATTGTTCTTCAGACCAAAATTGTATAATAGATTTCTCAGTCTAAGTGTTCTATTTGCCAAGTGTCAGCATATTATTCTATTAATCTATAAAAATACCGTATTAGCTATTCGAAAAAATAACTGAGAATTTATTTTAAAAAAAAAAAAAAAAAAAAAAGCGCCAAAATTAAAGCTTAGAGATCTAACAATACTTTACAATGTCGAAAATTTCTTGAAAAATTTTGAGAAGACATTCGTTAAAGAAATTCATTAGCAGCAAGACATACTAAGCACTGATTGTGAAAAATAGAAAATGACGTCATCGAAAAAATAATTGTGGGACAATGTAGGCGTACTCACAAATATTTAGAAATTTAACAAAATTTAACAATAGACTCAGGAACAACACATCAACAGAGTAAAGCTATTGTGTATTCTAGCGTTTAAAACAATGCACCAGATTTCTAAACTGTTCAGAAACCCGTAGAGTATTTTTCATTTGGGGTTATGTTTTACCCACAGCGGGGATTGGATTAAAAAAAAAAAACTTTCACAATAATTATCTGATGGAAACGAGTGGCGTTAATCTAATTATTTTTAAAAAATCTTATTGTTGTATGGTGGAACTTGATCGGGGGAAAAAGGAAAAATAGAATCAACTTTACGCTTTTTAAAAGATGCAATTAAAATAATTGAATTTTTAAACCCTCAACGCACTTTTCTGAATGAAAAAACAACAATCAATGTCTGAAGATGGCCCCAACCACATCTGTCATTAGAGATAACTGACGACTGTGTTTGGAAACTCATTGTTATAAAGTAAGTTCATCTTTTCCAACAATTTGTTTACCGTAAAGTAAATAATTCAAAAAGTGGTCATTCTTCTGACTTTAGCTGGGAAGGAATCTAGTGAACATTGACCACCGGACCAGGGTGTGGTATAAACCAGCACCAAGTGACCTCAATGACCATTTGACCCAAGTTACCAGGTGACCTCAATGACTATTTGACCCAAGTTACCAGGGGACATCAATGACCATTTGACCCAAGTTAACAGGTGACCTCAATGACCATTTGACCCAAGTTACCAGGGGACCTCAATGACTATTTGACCCAAGTTACCAGGTGACCTCAATGACCATTTGACCCAAGTTACCAGGGACCTCAATGACCATTTGACCAAAGTTACCAGGTGACCTCAATGCACTATACTATATCCATATGTATGAATAGTGAGTCAATGCACTATACTCCATCCATATATGTGAATAGTGAGCATGGATGCACGATGCAATAAATTATTTTGTATTGATGCTTCTATTTGAAAGTGCCTTTGCACTTTTATTCTATAGCTTCCTCCCCACCCCGATATGCCCCTCCCACAGTGATAAAAACGTCACCCTCGTCTCACTTACCCGCATCCTTGACCTTGAAATTCCTAAATCTGTTTCAGAATTGAATTCGACTATGATCGGGTGTTGGGAACGTTGGGTTGGGAGCAAAATAAATAAATTATGTACCCGGGTTTTCCAGATTTGCCCGGAGCGTTAAATATGCACAAAGACAGACACACTGGCAGCCCAGCTGAGTAGAGGCCATTAGGCAAATTAGTTGATTTATTAAAAACCAAATGGGGCCAATTTTGAAATGCGTTTGAGAATTTTTTTTATTTTTAAAAATATTTTGAGAGAGAGAGAGAGAGAGAGAAAGAGAGAGAGAGAAAGAGAGAGAGAGAGAGAGAGAGAGAGAGGAGAGAGAGAGAGAGAGGTTGAGAGTGGTAAAAAGCGGGGTGAGAAACAACAAATGATGTATAGAAACGTAAATGAACGAATTAATAAGAAATCAGAAATCTAAAATGAAAATTTCTGTTCGCCAGTGGTTTCTAGTGATCCATAATGTTGTGTTTGTGAACATTTCTGCCNCCAGAGATGTATAATTACAACCAGCGACATCTTGTGCCGTCTTGATCAGGCTCCAACTTGGCAGTTTTAAAACTTTAATTAAAAAAAACAAAAAAAAAAAAAACCCAACTTTTTAATAAAAATGAAATTATAAAGTTTTAAATAATTCTAAAATTACGAAATCAAAATCAATAATATATATATATATATAATTGTAAACGGATTAAAGCATTCATATGTTTTAGATGGAAGCTGTAATCTCTCGGTAATTACTATAACCATACTTAAGGGCATGAATGAAACGAATGAGTACGAAGTGACTGTTTATGTTGATTGGCTTACACAGCTGTTTACTCCAAATCAGTTACGGGAATCTACATGCTTGTTTTCGCCACTTAAACAAACCATCATTCACAAATTATGGATAGAAAAATACATCAAAACATGAAAAGTTTAAATATTATTCCACCAACCCAAGTTCCTCAAGAAGAAAGCCGCTGAGCCAGGACTAACAGTATTATCAAGATCTTTCGAATTCAAGGAGAAATCAGTTTTCTCGTTTCGGCCAACATTGAACCAATGAACGCTGAGATACAATACATCAAAGAACAATGACCACGTTTTGTAAGGATGTAACGAAAGATACCAACACACAAACAAGTCCAAATCTGATTGGATTGTTCGAGTTTCTGACGTCCGAATCTGGTCCCGCTGACAGGGGCAGAGCTACCGCTCCAGCCCAGCTGTGACCGCCAGGGGCCGTGTTGATGCTCATGTCAAGGTCAACTTGGTCGCACTTCACTAACGGCTCCTGGAAGGCCGTCGGTCTCTCTTTCTGGAATGCGGTTCCGGCGCTCCGGTCTATGAAGCTTTGACCCACGTACAGGTGCAGCTTCCGGTGAACGACCTCCATCTTCATGATGTCACGCTCCATGTTTGGGAGTCGAATTCCTAATGTGACGCAGCCGCCGGTCTTGGTCACATCCTGTTCTTGTCCGACGGCCCACGCGTGTGCCTTGCCGCAACCATTGCCGCCATAATGGTTCATGCTGTCTACTGTGGCTTGATCGTGTGGAATGACCTTTAACCTCGTCACCTATAAAAACAAAATTAAAATTTAACACAAACTTGCAACGCTAATGGCACGATTTTTGAGCATCTTTATGCCCTGACCTAATAATACTAAACCTTATGAAATGTATACCGGTACGCTGAAGTTTTGGTGACATTAATTCAATTTATTTACTAATTAACTAGTCTACAAACAGCAGATACATTTAATGAAAAGAAGAATATATATTAAAAATGAAACTAATTGAAAATATCTTGAACATAGCTTCCCATACCACCTCCATATTATCAATAGATTTGTTTTGACAGGTCAAGATTTGCTTTTCACAAATTTCAAAAAAAAAGTTTCTTTCCCATACTCTCCACATCAAATGGCGTTGGAGAAAAAATGAAATATGAAACTGGTCAGGAATTATTTTTACATATAAAAAGTACTGCCACCTCGGCATACGAACTTAGCTTATTATTTACTTAAACGCATGCTCTAATTGTTGGGTAAATAGTTAAAACTGTTTCTATTCCCACGCTAAATGACGTCACACGAAGATAACAAAGTTCTAGACAGCAATGGCCGCCTTAAATAAATTTAAAAAAAAGACTCCCCTAAATTAGAAATAAACATGTCCTTAGTAAGTGTAAACAAGAAACAGCCATTGAAATATGATTCTCATCTCACATTCATGACGTTTTTTTAAATCAAATAATGCCAACCTATCACTAGTTACAAGGACTAGACTGCAATGGAAGTTTGGTAGGAAACAAGGTCAAATCAAAGACCTTTCAGCTCCCTCTCTCTCGGTTTTATCTCAGTGTCGCCATCTTAGCGTCCAGAGAATTCTCCGAAATTGCTAAATAAACATAAAACTGCATTTCTTCCGTGTATTATTTGTGATGACATTTTAAAAGCGATTTCAATTCCGATACGTCACACAGAGGAGTGCAATCAGTTTGATATTTATGTGCCGTGGCTGTGGGGTTTAAGGCTCTCAAATACACTGACTGACATTATAGTTTGAGGGGAGAGAGCTGGTTGAGTGGTGTAGCGAGAGTGAATAGAGTGATAGAGGCAGTGAAATAGGGAGAGAGAGAGAGAGAGAGAGAGAGAGAGAGAGAGATGGAGAGGTGGGGCTGAGACAGTGTTTGAGTGAGCCCAGTGGCGTAGCTAGAGCTTTTGCCGCCCGGGGCGGTCTCCAATATGCCGCCCTTTTAGGGGGCCGGTCATAAATGACGTCTCACACCGGGCCGGGGTGGGGGGTGGGGTGGAGTCACACATTTGATGTCATTCAAAACGTGCAACTTTAAATAAAAGCTACACTGACATATATGATTACCCAAACTTTATTCACTGACGATTTACGTAATTTCACGCGTGTTACGATGTTAGAGTGCTATCTTAAACTAAAAACATATTTAATTGACCAAACAAACAAACAATTATTTTAAACATGCTCATTTTCATATACAAAATACCGCTTGTATGGGGGGGGGGGGACTTTGTCAAGCCACAATGAGGAATGGGTCTATGTTTTCGTTTCTTTACGCTGTGCGACGAGGGGGCAGGGAGTGAAAAATCAGCCGAAATCACGTGACGTCATTTATGGATGGCCTCTTAATTAAGTTAATCATATGACCGTTCTTATAAATTAAGAAGCATGAATAAATAGTTGTAATTGAAACGAAGTACATTGTAAAAGGGTGGGAACAATTTTACAATTGCATGCCCTAGTTATGTAAGCAGTAATAAAAGAGGCCGCATAAGATGATAAACCTATAAATACACATTATAAAAATGCAAAAAATACAAGATAATTGTTTTGAAGGCCACAAGAAAGTTTTATGTACACAGGTCCCACCACCACCACCTTATTAGACAAAACATGATAAAACATGTTCCAAATTTACACCTAAAAACAATGATAATTAATATGCATTTATTTTTTATTTATAAATAGATCTATATGATTTTTTTAGAATGAAGAAATTGTATACATCAGCATGTAAACATATTTTAAAAAATTATTTATAAATTTACTTACTCACCTAACTTTCATAGTCGAAAAATAGTTTATTATGTTATCAAAATTTATATTATTAGTAATATCTTGTTTTATGGACAATATTACAAGATTTTGTAGTCTCAAATCACTTATTGTGGAGCGGAAATATTTTTTTTTCAACTTCAGTTTGGAGAAGCTCCTTGCGCAACTAGATATACTGATAGCAATTGTTGAAAAAAATTCTTAGCAAAATTGTAATGTTGGATAAAGAATTTTCCAATAGTTACTGTTCAATATATTTTAATAGATCAAGGGGTTATTTCCCCTCTTTTTTTTAACATAATGCATCTTCTTGTAGTGTAGTGTCAGTCAGGGCTGGTCTTTGGCTCCTGCAACCTATGCGGTCGCAGTGGACCCAGCGCTTTCATAGGCCCAACCTATCTTAATTTTCACTTATTATCCTTATTAATACCTTATCACTACTCACACTGGGGCCCACGCAATCAGTTCCGCATACTAAGCTGCATAGGGGCCCGCAATAGCTAAGACCGGCCCCGTGTACTGTCATAAAAACCTGGATCCTTTCTCTTTCAATCTCGAACATTTCTTTATCAATGTAAATAAAGAAATTTAATTGATGTTCAAATTCTTCATTTAGAATCCTAGATGGTTTAGTATTAAAGACGAATATTTTCTAGCAAAGACATGCAACTCATCACATCGTTCTTTTATTTTCTTTTATAGTTACATCTAGGGATAAAAACATTTCTCGTTGTACTTCTTGCTCTAAAGATAGAACCACGTCTTCTGAATTTTCCCCACTCATATTTTTCTCCTTTTAACTTGGTATCTAGTCGATATTTCCAACTTTCTGTAGCAGCGTTCTGTAATATAGCATATATCTTGTTTCATCAAATGGGTTTACATAGTTTGTATTAATTCAAAAAGACGGGCTCCCATAAATTTAAATACCATAGAAAAGTAAAATATTGTCATGAATTGAGTTAAATTCAAGCATCTGATCTCGTTTTACTCGCCACTTCAGATGTCGATTTTCCACGAACGCTTGAGCTTTTTAAGTATGTCTTTTCCTAAGCTATTTATGTTATTGTGGTGTTTATTAAAAATCGTTCATTTTTTAAAATGAATAACCGTATATTAATGAAAAATACAAGCTATATGTGTTAATTTAATGAAATAAAAACAAAGTAAATTTAATTTTTAATAACTTCACTTACAATAATTGTATAAAATCTGAAACAGTAATAGATCTATATTTTACTACTTTCAATTTAAACACAATATTCGAACCACTATGTCATGTAGGTCCTTGTTAGCGCACCATTCTGCGAATGTCGAAATTCCACGCTAAAACTGTCGTGCAATATTAATACTACATACATTCGGACCAGCGGTGATGTGTTGTTGTTTTTTTTTGTACAGTTTTCTTATAAAAGCGAAATCTGTGACGTATATTGCAAACAAATAGTTACTTTTTTGAGCTATTTAAAATTTTTAAACTGTTCTGCGTTAGTTATAGCAACCAATATATGTAATTAATGTAATCAAACAACTGTTGCACGAATCTGTTAATTTTAACTCAAAATTTAGATTCTTTTTATTTCACTATGGTTTTCCCACCTTCAAAAGAAAAGGGGCGGTTTTCGGAAATGCCTGGGTTTATTTTTCAAATGCCCAAAAATGCCACCGTTTGAATGAGTGCCGCCCGGGGCGGACCGCCCCTCCGCCCCCCCCCCTTAGCTACGCCACTGAGTGAGCCATAGACATTCATGAAAATAAATAAATAATAGAGAGAGGGAAAGAAAAATATTTATACCGACAGACGAATTTATCGAGTGATGCAGGCATTCACACATATTTATTTTAAATAGATTGATGCAGACACATGTATCTGGTACAGATTTATTCAATTCTTCACCAGATTCGGGGACTGGCAACACAATGATGACAAACGAATCAATCTAAGCAGAGGAAATAAATTCTTTAGACACAAAATGACAAAACAAATGGGAGTAACGGGTTGGTACAAAATACCAACAGCATGAACTTCAGCCCATAAAAATAGCAGCATCAAGTCCAGCACATAAAAATAGCTTCGAGTCCAGCACATAACAACAGCATCAAGTCCAGCACATAGCAACAGCATCAAGTCCAGCATATAACAACAGCATCAAGTCCAGCACATAACAACAGCATCAAGTCCAGCATATAACAGCAGCATCAAGTCCAGCACATAACAGCAACAGCATCAAGTCCAGAATATAACAGCAGCAGCATCAAGTCCATGCAGCACATAACAATAACAGCATCAAGCCCAGCACATAACAACAGCATCAAGTCTAGCACATAATAACAGCATCAAGTCAAGCATATAACAACAACAACATCAAGTCCAGCACATAACAACAACAGCACCAAGTCCAGCACATAACAATAGCGGCATCAAGTCCAATACCGTCTGTCGAGTATTTCTGTAAGTGACGCACTGACCCAAGAAGATCCACCCACCAACAGCTCTCCCTTAAGTTCCGATGCCGTCTATAAACTTGTGTTAATAAGTTGACTCACAGTCTTTTAGGTTAGTCTGAACCGTATACAAAATACATCATACCTTTCTTTTATGTCAGCCACACCCTTAACCTAATACACCATACGTTTTTTATGTCAACCCCGCCCACCCGTCTTATTTTTTATCAAGTGGTAATATGGGACTGGGTGTAAAGTGTTCAGCCCATTTAGACTTTGAGATTTTTAGTTGAATTTAAATAAAAAGATATTACTACAGATTCAGTTGATCCCGAGGTCGCAGTAATTGTAATGAAACCAATGTCCGAAATAATAGTTTAAATTGAGAATGAATTGTGTTCTCTCACTCTCTCCCCCCTCTCTTTCACCCCATGTGAGTTTATGTGTTTGTGTATTTCTGCCCTACTCATTTTTCAAACGACCATTGACAACAACCCTAACATTGGAGTGACGTCTTCATGGCGTAGCATGATTTATTTATCATCTAATGTTACAGACGCTCCTTCTGTACAGAAGATTATTGCGTCCTACGTATTTCTATGGTTTGTGTTTAGTCTTGTATTCTTATTAGAGTTTTAAGTGATGATAAAGCGTTGGCTTTCCTGGTTTCTAGAGGCTACCCATTCCACGCCCGAATACCGGACGGAAAGAAAGAAAACTTGTGTTTGTTCTTGTATATGGAATAAGAAAGGTGTTTTTACTTTGTGTCTATCTGAGGGGTGTATTAAGTTATCTTTGTGTTGTATTTCTAAATTAGATTTAATTGCTTTATGTACAATTATAATTACCAATTTACTCTTGGTTGTTCTATCCTCTAGTGTTTCAAGATTTAATGATTTAACTAATGGTGTTACTCTTGTCAGTTTTGAATATTCTCCAGTAATGAATCTGGCACTGGCAGCTCTTTTTTGAATTTGTTTTAACTTATCAATATTTTCTTTGGTGGATGTGACCCATACAGAAGATGCATATTCCCCCACCACCACCCCCAGTCCAAAGTAAATAATATATCAGTCTAATTAATTCCCCTAGTAAATACCACAATTTAAAAAAGTTTATGATAGGTTTTAAGTTATACCAAGTTGTATTACAAAAATTTACATCATTCCATTTTTTGGCCACTGATAATGTGTGTGTACAATGTACTTTATTAAAGTCAAAGTTTTCTAGAATACACTTGGAGTTTTGCATTGTTTCCTTTCTTTTCAGAATTGTTTTATATAATTATATTTCTATTTAATTTCTAGTCATTCTTTAACTAAGCCTAAATAAACGCAAAATGCTCGTCACAATATCAAGGGGCTGTCCATAAATGACGTCACGCTCCTAGGGGGAGGGGGTCACACTTTTGTGACGATGCGTGACGAGGGGGAGGGAGGGGGGTTGAAGAAACGTGACGTCACATCAAAAGGGTAACGTTATATTAAACTTCTACTATATTATATATATTTGCTCGCTTAAAATTTATTTAATGATTTTTTTATCAGTGCTTCTCAAAGTGCCGGTCGATAGGCCATCAAACTCCGGTTGACGTAAGTTATCCAGACATGAAAATTAAATTTAATTATAATTATAATCCTTAAGTTTGAGAACCGACAAGAGAACATATGAAATTGTAACCCTGTGTCGTTTGGTGTTGACATCACATCAAAGCTTTGTGATGTAGCCGCAGCGTTGTTTGGTTCACTCACGGCAGTAGTCTGCGAACTTATTGTCCGTTACCCACCCTCCCCGGCCATGAAACTTCAACTGGTGAGTTTTAAAAACATCACAAGTGTCTAAAAAAGATTTGAATAGGATTATGTGTAGATATTTTAAGTCAAAACAACATGGAATATCAATTTTTCGGGGGGGGGGGGGCGTAGGGAATCTATTTGATACAAATATAAACTCTTTAAGTTTGATATGATTATTGGATTTGTTTTTGGTCAAAAGCACCTGGCCATTCTAGATATAATGATAAATGTGTCCATTTAAAAATAGCCATAGTATTCATTAACTTTATTGAAATTGAATGCATCGAATTCTTGACATCGCAATTCGAGAGGAGCACAAAACAACTTCTCTTCTGAGCTCAGTTTTTAAAGGCATTAATTTAAAATATGACAGATAGGATACTTGGTACACTCAAGTCATGTGGATTAAGGTTATAGTTACTCGTGTCAATATAAATGAAAGTAGGGTGGATGTAGGTGTGTTCGTATACTACGTAGGTAAGAAATCTACTACTACTACATAGTTGTCAAATTTAACAAATGCTTTTTCTGGAAGGAACCGGTTCAATAGTGGGTATTTGTTCAAAGCGTACACGTACACATGACGTATTTTAATATATCTAGTGCATTATAGTGGATGTTATATTACTTATACGTCCCAAATGAGAAGAATTCCCCTTTGAGCCCAAATGAGGTGATTTACTCCTGTTCGCCGACCTCTTTCTTACGGGATGCCAGTCAGTCAATTGAGGGATTTTAATAACATACATTTAAAACATAGTATTTTAAAATATTTTTTTTCTAAAAAGAGAAGTTAACCGTGATGATTAATAGTCAATCTTTAATTTGTATGCATTAAAATAAAATATAATCGAAGGATGTTAACACAGTTGTTGTTTTTTTTTTTTGAAGACCGGTTAAAAGTTTTAAAAAAACGGACCAGTTCAATAGGATACCTAAAAATTAAAATTATGAAAGTTTATGTTAAAATTATGATTAACCCATAATGAGCGGATTCTAGCAAATTTTATATGCCCACTTGATTCTTCAGCATTACCCCAAAGAGTTCCCTGCGCTGTTTACCGACCCCGTGGTTAGGCAGTCCGATATCGGTAGCTATGTTTTTTCAGTAGTTTATAAATTCCACAAGAGAATGCCCCAATTTAAACACGCCTCGTGACGGTATTGTTTACAACTCTTGTGTGACATACGTAAAATTCTCATTAAAAAAAAACAAACTTTTGAGCTTTGGAGTAAAAAGTAATAATAATATTCGATATTTTATTAAAGGCATAGTATTTTTCAGGCTGCAACTTGCTGGAATTACTGTATTTTGCGACGCACAAGATGACACCCTACTTTCCTGCACAATGTGGGGTTCGTACAGTACTCGCCATATTCCTCTTCCAGCGCATACCTCATTATTTTTAGAAAACAAGAGATGTGATATCAATGTGTTAATTTTAGATCAAATGCCTTTGGTGTGCATATACTTAGCATGAAAACTGTCATTATAAGATCGAAATCGATTTGAGAAATTGTCTTGCGTTTATATATTCTAGGTTTGTCAACAATGCAATGATCCTTGTAATATCAATAGTCACATTTACGAGCTTAATCGCGAAGGTTAGTCACATCAAATGTTTTGACATTACCGCTGCATTGTTCGTTACCTGTCTTGCCATGCATTGGCAATTTACAACAAACACAAAAACTTATGCAAAAAAGACTAGGCACTGAAACAATGTTTTACAAAGAATCAGTTAAATTGTGCAGTTTCTTGCAAAGCGGAATTTACCAATTCGTGGAAATGTGGAACGATTTTTTCAGCCAGACTATGGAATTTTTTGGGCATATGTTGAATTGTTCGGAAAGTACGACTAAAAAACGAAGGAATTAGTGATCATTACTTGGACATAAGAATTCAAAATGAGGTGATTAATCTGATCGACGATGCCACCTTAAAAATAATAATTAATAATATTCAAAATTCGAAATGTTATTTCATAATTTTGGACTGCACAGCTGATGCTGGTCACCAAAAGCTAATGACTATGATGTTGCGAATATACAACATTGTAAGTACGCCAGTGAAATCAATGAATATTTTGTGGGATTCGTGGCTGTCGACGAGAGCACTGGTTTAGGTCTCGCGGAAGCATGCTTAAAAAGCTTGAAGATCTGAATGTATGTTTCCAGAACTGCAAAGGTCAAGGATATTATAATAGAGTAAAGCATGAAATCTTGTTTTTAAAAAAGTATACTTTAAATCAATCTAAAATTATTTTATGTGTCATTTTATGTGTCATGTGGATGTCACAGTTTCAATCTAATTCTTGGAGACATGCATGAGCGGCGTTTGAGGGTGGCAACTGGGGCGACTGCCCCAGGCCCCGCGCTTAGGTAGGCCCCGCGTTTTGGTCCTGAACATGTCTCGTCCTGATTAATAGCCTATACATGTAGAACTAAAGAGTGGATGGTAGAACATATGCTGGAAGCGATTGTAAAGAAACAAAAGAGGCACTCTTGTAATCCTTTTTGAAGGTCAAATTCCGTAGCGTAGCTCTAGAGGTCTTTGAAAGCATTACACCTTTAGCGAAAAATAGGTCAGATGTACCATTTAGCCAATCCGCTTTATACACCGTTGTTTATTGACCAGAGAAAATAATGAACTTGTATTAATTGAATAAAAATGTGACACGTGGTATTAAAATTACACAATAATCAAGATATTTCATATTTTTAAATACCATAGCATACTGGTGCTTAGTGAACTTTACTTGTACTCTGGCCCCGCGGGGTCATTGCTGGCACTACGCCCGGCGCTTACCTAACGCCGCCATTGGAGACATGGTGAAATCTTTAGATGTTGCAACGACACTGTTGGAGCTTTGCACCAAATTTAAGTTCTGTTAGGTGCTTCCACACATCGATGGAAGAGCTTGAATATTCATTTAAACCTTATTTCCAATAAACACTTGGAATGCAAGATCGATACCAGCTTAAAGTAATCTAACAGCAGCATTGTTCATTGTGCGACTTATTGGTGGAAGTGTCTGATAATGTCAACGATCCTAAATTGAGGACCGAACCAACTGGATGGAGAAACAACTAAATGAAATCAATTTCTGGTAATTTTAGTAATCTGGTACCATTTATTGTTTCAAATGAATATGATCAGTAAATTCATGCAATCGAAAAACATGCAATTTGAGATTGCACTGCAATGTATAAATAGTGCAACCGAGTTCATGAAAAATACAAAGACAATAGATTTATGTCCGCTCAAATTTCGTTAAGACAATTTTCTAAAGAATTAGAGATGGAATCAGATGAAATCATTTTCCAAGCTGCCTCAACTTGAGACGATGAAAAGTTTGATTATTAAAGTATAGATGAATCATTGACAGATTCAAAAGAGAAATATCGAGTGGAATTTTCTAATGTTTTGTCAAATCAAGCAGTTGTCTCGTTGACTGCACTTTTTTAGGAAATGGAACTTCAGTTTGGTCTTTTTGGATTTCAGCACAACATAAAAATTGAAGATTTTCACCTAAACGATTTAATGAAATGTTGCATGGATTTAATTATTGCGCTCTCCGCCAATGTATCTAGTTTAGATATTGATCCGATTAATTTCTGCAGTGATTGCAAATGATTTCAAACATTGTTCAGATATGGTTTCGTCTCCTCTTGATGTTTTACGTTTTATTTATAATATTAATAATGGTTTGAATACTGCTGTTCAAAATTTCGCTATATGCTTTTGTATAGCATTGGCAATTCTGATTACTGTTACATCGGGAGAAAGAAGTTTTTCCAAGTTTAAAAAAAATAATTTAAAAAAAAAATAATAATAAAAACTAAATAACTAAATAAACTATTCTTGCGTCTGAACAGTCTGGTAATTATATATATCAAACGAAAATTATCGTCCAGTCTCTGGATTATTAACAATTTTTTTAGCAGATTTTGCTGGAATCACAACACGAAAGGTTGATTTTAATTGAAGACTACTTGGGATCCAAGGTCTCCAATACACTGTCCATTGAAGAAGAAATAAACAGCAGAATTGGCAAGGCAGCCGCAACAATGGCTAAACTAAATAAGCGGGTCTGGCAAAAAACCAAGCTAACGGAGAAAACCAAACTGTGCTTCTATTGAGCCTGTGTCATCAGTACACTACTCTATGGGAGCGAGACATGGACCACTTATACATCACAAGAGCGTAAGCTTAACAGCTTCCATTTGAGATGCTTGCGCCGCATCCTTGATATTAAATGGCAAGAAAAAGTGCTTAATAGTGAGGTCCTAACGCGTGCCAATACCCAAAGCATGTTCTCAATTCTTAGTGAAAGACGCCTGAGGTGGCTAGGACATGTCAAAAGAATGAGCCCCGGCCGCATCCCGAAGGACCTCCTATATGGTGAACTTGCTTCAGGAAAGAGGAAAACAGGTCGCCCACGCTTGCGATTTAAAGATGTCTGTCAAAGGGATATGAAAGCAGCCAAAATACATACAAGTGACTGGGAGTGTAAGGCAGAAGACCGATCTATGTGGCGCACAGTTGTCAAAGAGGGCATCATAGTAGCCGAGGAGCGAAGAATGGAGGAGGCTGCAGACAGAAGAGCTAGGAGAAAGGCCAAAACATTTGGAAGCACAGAACTCGTGTGTAAAAACTGTGGCAAAGACTGTCACTCAAGGATAGGACTGCACAGCCACTCGAGAAAATGCAACCCAACCCAACGGTGATGCACCATCGTCTCGCGAGACGGAAGGATGCCGAAGCGAAAGTATAAAATATTCATTAATTTACTTGAGTACATTGCAGTTATTTGATGATTTAGATATAAATACAGGTAGTTTTTAATAAACTGTCAGATTTTATTCTTTCCACATATATTTTTTTTATTTTTCTATTATTATTATTTAGGGCTGTTATCGATTAAATTAAATTTAATCGTTAACTTTTGAAGAATTACCGATTATTTAATCGATAATTTTGTTAAAGCTAAAAATAAAGTTGTATGACGTCATTAAACTGAAAAGATATTTTTAAAACACAGTGTGCAAAAAAAAAAAAAAATAAAAAAAAAATTAAATAATGTATTATAGTTCAGGCACTTGGATGAACACTTCAAATTAATTTTAAAATATAAAAGTAATACAGTTGTATAGAAATTGTTTGAATATTAACAAAAACATAAAGATCATCTTTTTATCTCAAGGGGTTTAAAAGTTATAATTTTTTTCTAAGACCTCATAATTACTTTTTTGCCTATGTTTTTTTTCTTCACATTTTGTGCCCATTTAAGGCATTTTTAGCGCATTTTCGAAAAGTCGAATGCGCTAATGCACCCGTTTTGTCCGTCTGTCATCACCATGATCTCAGCAACCAAAAGTCCTAGACCCATGATGTATATATGTTTTTTTGTATGTCCTGACCTGCCATTTATGCATCAACACTCAGTTACCCGATCCGTTAAAAAACCCCGTTAAAACTACCAAAAAAAACATTGCGAATCGAGAGATAACACTGGCGCAGGCAACGGCCGCCATTGCCGGAAGTCTTATTATCAAAAGTATTAGTTTTTTTTTTGTTGACGTCATTAAAATATGTGTAAAGGTTTAGAGAGTTTTACGTCATCATTTGTGGTGACTTCAACTTCAATCAAGATCTTAGCGGCCCAGGGGAAGAAATTGAAAACTTTTTCGAAACAAGCTTCAACAGTCAACTACTTTCAACAAGATTGGCAACCACGATCTATCAAACAACAATTGATGGAGTATTTGGGCAATTAGCTGATTACAATTTAGAATGTTTCATTTATGAGTCCTATTTCAGTGACCACAAACCACTTGTAGTTAGATTAAAGAGAAAATAAAAAAATTTAAAATGTAAAGAAATGACTTTTAAATAAAAAAANTTTTCAGGTATATTCATTACACAAGAAAATTCATAAAAATATGTCTAAAATCTAAACACAATTACTGATAACTACATAATGCTGATATCTAACACAAGTACTGATACATAATACGAAAATGCGCTAACACGTCCTGAGTCCAAAAAGGGACCAGGCTTAACATGATTTTTTGAAATTCCCTCCCATAACTTAAGTATTTAATTAAATTAAAAAATATATAATACTGTTAGGAGATATATTTAAATATAATTAGTTCAATATAATGTCAATTAATTTAAATTTTGTTATTGTTTATTAATTAAAAACGATGTTTTTTTTATATCATTGTCCTTATAAATTAGGTTATTTTAAATTAACAATTTCGAAATCTCATTTTTAAATGGAGAAGTTTGTACTAAAAAAACAAAACATGATTAATTATTAATTATTTATTAATAAATCGAAAAAAAAATTACAAAAAAATTCTTTAATTTTAATCACTATTTTATCTATTAAAATAATTTTAATCGATGAAATGTTTTACCGATTAATCGAGACATTTATCGGTAATTACCGCAGCCCTACTATTATTACATTTAGGGCCACCACCTTCACTTCGTCTAGGGCCTCCCGTTCCCTAAAGCCTGCCCTGGGTCAATGATTTGCGACGTATTATAGGAAGGGGTCTACGATTTTGTGACGACGCATGACCAAAAAAGGGGGGGGGGTGTTAAAATCGGCAAAAAATTGCGTGACGTCATTTATGGACGGCCCTAAGTTAAAAGTACTCTTGCTAAAAAGGACATAAAACCCTATTACTATTGAAAGTAAAAGCTCTCTAAAAATTTAAACAATAGATCTATATATAAAAGGGCTGTTATCGATTAAATTAAATTTAATTGTTAACTTTTGAAAAATTACCGATTAATTAATCGATAATTTTGTGAAGCTTAAAATAAAGATGTATGACGTCATTAAACTGAAAATTTCAAGGGAAGTAATAAAAAAACACACGTAGGATTTTGTATTAAATTATTTTTAAAAAGGTTAGCACTGAAAACAAGTTAAACAACGTATTTAAGTTGAGACACTTGAATGAAAATTTCAAATTAATTTTATAAATATAAAAGTAATACAGCTGTATAGAAATCATTTTATGATTAGTAAAAACATAAAGACAATCTTTTTATTCCAAGTGGTTCGAAAGCTATGATTTTTTTTTTATAAGACCTCATAATTTCTTTTTTCACTAGTTGGCTTTACCTTCATATTTAGTGCCCTTTTATTGCATTTTTTAAAATGCCCATAACATAGGTATTTAATTTAATTAAATTTAAAACACGTACTATTATTGGGAGATATATTTAAAAATAAGTAGTTCAATATAATGTCAATGAATTTTAATTTTGTTATTGTTAAATAGTTAAAAACAATGTGTTTTTTAATATCATTGTCCTTATAAAAAAGGTTATTTTAAAGTATACTCTTTCTGAATACCCTTAACGGAGAAGTTTGTACGTAAAAAAATAATAAGAAGAAAAAAACTATTACATGTATTAATTATTTATTAATAAATCGAATTTTAAAAAAACAACATTTTTCTATTTTTAATCACTATTTTATCGATTAAAATAATTTTAATCGATAAAATAATCGAGAAATTAATCGGTAATTTCCGCAGCCCTAATATATAATATATTTATTTTTAAAACTTTTTTCTTGGACAAGGCAAACATAAATTATGCAGAGATAAAATCATGTTAAAACTGTTACATATATTATCTATTGATTAACAATGAGCGCACTACATTGTAATCTATTAGTTTAACCTTAAAACTGTAATCTTTTGCTCCATGCACCAACGCCGAGTCTGTGCCACCAGCGTAGTTTCCCTTGGCGTTTAGTGAGAATGACGGATGTCGACAGAGGGCGTCGTGGTAGTAGTCATATTGATGCCAGGATGCGCCGTCAGGGAGGAAGTGCAGCCAGCTGGAAAATAACCAAAAACAAAAACGCTTTAACTTTAAGTGAAATTAAGTACTAAATCATGTTGAGAAATAAAAATTGATATTAAATTTTATGACATTGTTTATGGGTGTAATTCCAGGGAAGTTACTATAGACTAAAGTACCACAATCAAATGTTCAAAGGAAACATAGAACACATTAGTCATTAGTAAAGGCAAAGGACTCAAAGGTAAATTTAAATGATGATGACGATGATACAAATATTGAATTATATAAAATTTCTGACCTAATTTATAATATAATTACATTTTAAAAATTTAAATGCAACATGCATGTTTTTAGTGGTAATGTACCACACCTGAGTTGGTATTGCAAATTTGCGAAATTCCAGTTTCAAGGGCCTATTTACACATTTTGTTTACTATTTTCACTATTTTATATTATCTATTACTACAATAAAATTCTTAATTTTCGGTATTATTATTGTAATACTAGCACTAATTCAGCTCGCATATAATTAGAACAATTCATAAAATTAGACATGACACTTTTAAAACGATATTAATATTATTAATAAAGATAGCACTGTTAACTTCGGTTATTCAAACTAAATGGAGAAAAGTGACAAAAAACACCAAGAAAAAGTAGTCTCAAGTGAATGCAGTTCTTTTTTTTATTTTCTTAGTCTATTTACTATTTATATTTTGAATTTTGTAGATGAAAGTTAATATTAATATGTCTATGATTATTATAAATAGCCTATGTATGTGGTTTCTTGAAAATGTCTCTTGTTAAGTATAAGTTATATATTTGATAATAAAATTGTGATCCATTTATTCATTTATAAAAATTACTGCCTCATTTTTACCATTTTATTTTTTATAGTTATAGAAAATACCATCAGATTTTCATGAGCCGTTTAACTTTATAATTGTATTAGTAATAGTAATAGGATTAATTTCATCAATAAACAAATCAAGCAACAAAAATACTAATGAATTAACAACACATGTATACATAAAATACTTTCATTTAATTTTAAAAAATTTAATTTGTAATATAGGGTTATTTAAAGCTTTTAAAAATTTAAGTCAAAATAGGTAAAAGTAAATGAAAATGGGAATACAAGGAAATTTTACAAAATTAAAATGCATTCATATTGCATTGTAATTGAAATAATGAAGCATTTAAAGCTAAAATCAATAATTGTAAAGAAATATTAGCTAAAACTTTAAAGGTAACTATTTCCAAAAGATCATTAAACTAAAACCAAGTGACTATAAATATGAATTATAAAAAAGAATAACCATCCCCTGACTTATTATTCAGTGAAAAAAAAATCCATGAAGATATCAGTATCTAATTAAAAAGATAAAAAGAATGTTACGCCTGCCATTTCTCTATGGCTATTGAACTTTAACCAATCTCAAGGCCTGCAATTAAAATGTTCATGTGCACTGTACCTTAAAATTAATATAACAACTTAATATCTCCTTATCTTCATATTAATACAAGGTTCAATGAAATTAAATAAAAATCCATATTAATAACATTAATTTGAAATGTGAACTCGTCAAATTTATATTATAATCAAAATTAAATTATTCATGGACATAAACTAGCATTAGTTAAATAGAAGGCACATTCTTAATTAAACTATAAGTATAAGAAATACGCCTATTAAATTAAAGCACATGAAAGCCACTAGGCCTAGGAAAAATATATACTTACTAGTACTAGACTAGATTTCTTCTTTAAAAATATACCATGACTATATTACCATGCTGTTGTAACTCAAATAATACAAACATATTTCAGAAATCAAGAAGATTAATATATTTCTGTAATAAATGTAATGCAATTAATTACACAAAACAGGGGCTAATTCCCAACTCAATGTTCTCAGTAAATACAGCACAAATATCCAGGTTGAAGTATTAGGAAATTTGGAAACATATTTGTAAAAATTTAAAAACAATACAGGAGGAATAGCCTACAAAAATTAATAATGGAACTAACAATGAATTGTTCCCAATCCTTTTGCTACTTTGTGAAGCCTCTCTAAAGCAGGATTGTAAATTACCTTATGTAACTCCACCTTTAAAAAATGGGCTAAACCAAAGCCTGTTAATTATAGACATGTGTCACTGACAGTTACCTTAATAGTTTCATCTTTAAATTCATATAAAACATGTATAGTAGAATTGTTAATCACTTTGACAAACATAATGTCCTATCATAGGACCAATGCCCACAGCAATAAGTGTTTAGGAAAAAACTGATTATTTCTTGTAATTGATGAATTGTGAAAAGATTGAGATAAAACATAATAAAAAATAGATACAATATTACTAAGCATTTGATAAAGTTCACAGCTTAAGTTTACACAAAATATTAATAAATAACTTTGGAATCTCAGGTCCCATACATCATTGACTACCTTTTGATTATAGTGCTAACTCTAATTAATGGATGCAAGTCAACAATGATAACGTTTAACTCAGTAGTTCCACAAGTAACTGTCATAGTGACCCTTTTGTTATAATTCATATAATATAAATGATTTACCCAAAAGCATCTCAAGAGCAAAAAAGTTACCTTATATGGTTGTGATGATATGACATATTAGAGCAATGAAATGAGGACAAAATAGCAATATCTTACCAAAAGAGTATGTCTTTCCATTAATAAAGGAATACAAAATGCACAGAACACAGCTCCAAAACTCTCTCAGACTCTTCAATCAATAGTCCTCCAAAAGTCTCTCCCTTATATTGCAGCTATCCGTTTGAAGACATGTTCACTTAATTCCACCCCAAACACCTATTGTATCTTTGCATTTCCCCTTGGATACCTTACAACCAAAACCACCAATAACTTCACGCCCGCCTCCTATTTACCATCAATGCCCTGACANGAC
This sequence comes from Radix auricularia, assembly GCA_002072015.1. NCBI lineage: Eukaryota > Metazoa > Mollusca > Gastropoda > Lymnaeidae > Radix > Radix auricularia. Next base: position 808 of record MUZC01001738.1, on the reverse strand, counting down.
TTAGCTGTTTTTAAAGCATGCAAATTGTCAGGTGTAGGCTTTTCCTTGTAAGCCATAAGAGCTTTCCTTTTTGCTTCAGTGACGGGTTTCATCTCGTCCCAATGTTCATCAAACCAGTCCGTGTTTTTGTGAGATTTTTTGCCAAAGGCTTGTATTGCGGATGTATAGATTGTGTCTCTCAGTTGCGTCCATTTGGAGTCAATGGTGACGCATGGGGACATCTTTGAGAGACTTTCCTTCACCTTGTCTTTGAACAGCTGCGCTATCGCAGGGTCTTTCATGCAGGAGGTATTGATGCGTGGACTTCCCTTTTTCTTTGTGTGGTACGAGTTTTTCCTCATTATTCGTACTTTGCTGGCGACAAGGGAATGATCCGTGTCACAGTCGGCACTGTGATAGCTGCGAGTGAGTAGGACGCTAGCTAGTTGTGCACGCCTGGTGATAATGAGGTCCAGCTGGTGCCATTGGTGGGATCGAGGGTGTCTCCAAGATACTTGATGTATATCCTTGCACTTGAAGAAAGTGTTGGTCACACACAAGCCTCGTGAGCAGCACAATTCCAGAAGCCTTTGTCCATTTTCATTTAACTTTCCTCTTCCAAATAGTCCAAGGCAGGTGGGCCAGGCTTCGTGGTCGCTCCCCACTCTAGCATTGAAATCTCCAATAACTTCACGCCCGCCTCCTATTTACCATCAATGCCCTGACAATGACACGTAGAGCCAGTGTTGCGAAGTCTAAGTGTCAGATTTTCCCATGCAGTAGTCAAAAAATTCCCAAATTGGGCTAAAAATTCCCACATGCATAAAAA
>MUZC01001737.1:4758-18846 GCA_002072015.1 Radix auricularia | reverse complement strand
CTTGTGCTGTAAATATATTGTAACGTTTATAGACAAGAATCTAATGACTTTTAGTTATGTTGTTAAAATTACTTTTACTGAACATACATCTTGTCATTGGCGACAAACCGTGGGCGTCACTAAGGGGGGCGGCATGTGTGGACAGCACCGGGTAACACCATCAAAAGAGGTGACACTAACAAATTGTATTCTCAAATACTTTTATACGACACTAACAATTTGTATTCTCAAATCCTTTTATATGACACTAACAAATTGTATTCTCAAATCCTTTTATACGACACTAACAAATTGTATTCTCAAATCCTTTTATACGACACTAACAAATTGTATTCTCAAATCCTTTTATATGACATTAACAAATTGTATTCTCAAATCCTTTTATATGACACTAACAAACTATTAATGCTCATTGGGGTCGCCGAAATCATGCTTGGCTAGATGTTTGAAATTGCAATGGTATTTATGATACTTTAGATTACATAGACAAAAAAATTAAATAATTAGTTTTAATAATAATTTTGGCGCCACCTAACAGATATATTTTATCATTATTATAAGTTTTTCTTGCTAAATATGATAATTACATCTCTAAATATGTGTTTTGCTAATAAGTTGCTAATAAGTTGCCTTTAAAAAAGAAAATCAAGAAATGAAAATAGATATGTATATTTTACGTAAGGAATGGTACTTAATAAAATTGTGTTAGATTAATAGGAACAAAACGCATATATAAATCCCGTCATGTTGCAGTATTCCATGGCTCCTTAATTTTTGGCAACACAGAGAATCTGTTCTGATATGGAAACAATAATGAAGAAACAACTTTTTGATTATGTATGTACGTCAAGATAAAAAAAAAATTATAATAATAAGAGACAAAATATGTAAGTAAAATAATATTTTAAGTATTATAAATTGGAAAAAATACCTTTTCAGAAAAAGTTTTCTTTAATTTATATTAAGTTTTAATCAATCAAATTAGTTTTACACGATTTACATTTTTTGCAATTGATCGGTCAGTTCATCGTTAATTTCCGACGCCCTAATTTACATATATTATCGGGACAGATTTACATTTGTACATCCCGTCATAAAATTATTTGGCATATAAACTTACTTTTAATAAAATGTTAATAAAATTTTAAATTACATTTGTAGCTAATTTCCATTACCAAACTACGTTCTTCCTCGCTAAGTGCTTGAAAATAAAAATGTAAAATGTGTGGACACTTTTATCAATTATTTTTTTATACTAATCCAAATGATTTTCATTATGACTTTATTAGTGACTAAATCAATTTTAAATAATTTGATTTTATTTCTATGTTAAAGTTACCAACCTTAAAAGACATTATAAATGTTTATAAAATAGCATACAATAGAGACATGATTGTGTTTTATTCGGATTTAGTGTTAACTAGGTGGGGAGGTGGTGGAAAATCATTACATTTGAATGTTATTGTATCCCTATTTATAGGGAGCGAAGTCAGTGGCAAGCCACTTACATACATAATGGCCAACTATATTGGTACCGTCTTCACATTGTTAAAGATTCATATGGATTAAACTTAATATATTAAAGTTATAGTTCCCACAACTATCAACAATTATAATCATCAAAATGTGTTAATAATTTGATCTTTATTTCATCTCAACTTCAGTATAAATTACTAGAAAAAAAAATTGTTTTATTTTATTTTAACTAATAAAAGTTTATAAAAATGTCTCACGGTATTGTTAATAAAATTTAAATTGATGTTAAAAGAAATAAAAATTCTTGTCTTCGAAACTAAATTATCTCAAGAACAACACAATGTTAACATATATTTGCACCGATGCTTTTTGGTGCAGAGATTACCAACAATAACACAATAGTGCAATTAAGATTGTACACTAACATTTATTTTAAGATCTAATGTTCTTTCTAATTGACAAAACCTAGCAATATTTCAACACCAAAATATTTAGTTCAAAATATTCCTGTAGTAAATAAAATATAGAAAAATACAAATATATATTCAGTAAAAATTTAAGCCTGAACAAACTTTTGTTGCCTTAACACACATCAATATATTTGAAGAAGATGAGGACTGTTTATTTCTTGATTTAACAAAAACTTAATTATGACGTCATAGTCTATTGTGAACACATTTAATTTGTTTATAGGAATGATGTATTATCATCTTCTACTTTTCTAACACCAACTATTCAGGACATTTGAGGATTCACAAGTATTAGTAACGTTTTCCTCGAATGGAATTAACGCATGACTTTTTATAAATGTATTGGTTGGGGGGGGGGGGCATGTGCTAAGAGGGTAAATGCGTATGAAACTACTGTGAAACTCAATAAAATTCCTAAACTTGCATTTCTAAATATATCAATTTATATATTTTTCTATGTTTGTCATTCTGTATGTTGGAGGTATTTCAAATAACTAACGATATCATGTGTAGTACTGTCTACACTTTAGAAGAGATTAGACAAGAATATTGAACTGATACTTCAATCCATAAAAGAGATTAGACAAGAGTATTGAACAGATACTTCAATCCATAAAAGAGATTAGACAAGAGTATTGAACTGATACTTCAATCCATAAAAGAGATTAGAAAAGAGTATTGAACTGATACTTCAATCCATAAAAGAGATTAGACAAGAGTATTGAACTTATACTTCAATCTAAATAGTTTGAACCAAACATATGAAATGACTAATGATTTTATTCTATATCTCTGATGTGTGCGTCTATATTAATTTACAATTAAATAATATTTTTATTTAAAAATACAACTTTAGTAACATTCATGTTTGTAAACTTAATATTACCAATAAATTTAATGTTCATTTTTTAATAAATATAATCATGGCTAAAGCCAATATTAGTCCATATCCTGCTTTTACCGACTCTTATAGACAATCTAAGTCCATGGTCTGATTTAGCCGACTCTTTATAGACAATATAAGTCCATGGTCTGATTTGGCCGACTCTTTATAGGCAATATAAGTCCATGGCCTGATTTAGCCGACTCTTTATAGACAATATAAGTACATAGTCTGATTTGGCCGACTCTTTATAGGCAATATAAGTCCATGGTTTGATTTGGCCGACTCTTTATAGAAAATATAAGTCCATGGTCTGATTTGGCCGACTCTTTATAGACAATATAAGTCCATGGTCTGATTTGGCCGACTCTTTATAGACAATATAAGTCTATGGTCTGATTTGGCCTACTCTTTATAGAAAATATAAGTCCATGGTCTTATTTTGCCGACTCTTTATAGGCAATATAAGTCCATGGTCTTATTCGGCCGACACTTTATCGCTGTAATGAATAATTTTATTGCTATTTTATTTGACTAACAAAGACTTTTAGGTCATCTCAAATTAGTCAAATATTGATTTACGACTGCGATTTTTTCTCTATCCTATAAAATATATAACATCCATTGCAATAATTTCATGGAAATTAATATAAAAAATATAATTTGAAAGAAATAGAGCTCTGGCTTTTTCCTAAACAAGTATTCAGATATCTTTATCTACCACGTTCCATAAAAACCTTGGCGACTATACAATGCGTCACTAGCTAACAGGCCAACACAGACACAAAGATTTTATTAGATTGTAGGGCCACTAAACACTACTTTACTAGCCAACAGGCCAACACAGACATAAAGATTTTATTAGATTGTAGGGCCACTAAACACTACATCGCTAGCCAACAGGCCAACACAGCCATAACGATTTTCTTAGATTGTAGGGCCACTAAACACTACATCACTAGCCAACAGGCCAACACAGCCATAAAGATTTTATTAGATTGTAGGGCCTCTAGCCACTAAATCCCTTAGCTAACAGACCAACACAGCCGTAAAGATTTTATTATATTGAAAGGTCACTAAACACTACATCACTAGCCAACAGGCCAACACAGCCATGTAGATTTTATTAGATTGCAGGGCCAAATAAACACTACATCACTAGCCAACAAGCCAACACAGCCATAAAGATTTTATTAGATTGTAGGGCCAAATAAACACTACATCACTAGCGAACAGGCCAAAAAAGCCATAAAGATTTAATTAAATTGTAGGGCCACTAAACACTACATCACTAGCCAAAAGGCCAACAGGCCAACACAGCCATAAATATTTTTTTATATTGTAGGGCCACTAAACACTACATCACTAGCCAACAGGCCAACACTGTCATAAAGATTTTATTAGATTGTAGGGCCACTAAACACTACAGGCCAACACAGCCAAAAAGATTTTATTAGATTATAGGGCGACTAAACACTACATTAATAGCCAACAGGCCAACACAGCCATAAAGATTTTATTAGATTGTAGGGCCACTAAACACTACATCACTAGTCAACAGGCCAACAGTAATAAGTAATTTGTATTATTTATTTTAAACTAAAATTTGTTAACTTCAGTTTAAAGTACTTTTTTTTAAAATTATCTTTTTTAATTTGAACTAACACAAGTTTATAAAGATGCCACACGGTATTATATATAAAATTTAAAATTAGAATTTGAATAATTGAAATTTAAAGCCTTTAACCTATAGATTCTATTCTCTTGAGAACAACACAATTTTAGCATAAATTTGTACCGGTGTTTTTTGATGCAGAGATTATGGCAATAAACAGTAATGCGAATCATAAGTTGCGTTGAAATTCTATTTTAAGTTATAGTGTTCTTTCTCACTGACAAAATATAGACACAATTTCTGCACCAAATAATTTGCCGCTTAATATATGTGTAAGCAACTTGTGCCATCAAGCAATTTTGAAGCTAATAAACTTAAGCCTTGATAGCTAATTCTTCATTTTTAATGGTCTTTATTTCGTATTAAAATATTGTAGCTATAGTAATTTTTAAAAAGTTGTTAGTATTTTAATAATTTTTTTTTGGCTTGGTCTTAAAGTTTAATTTTCAGGTGAGTTTAGGTTTTGATTCATGTCTATTCTGACTTAAGTTTAAGTTTTAATAAACGAGAACATTAAATCTTTATGAACGAAGTCACGGGGCTTATTAAAAAAGTAGTGTAGTACCTATAGCTATTAAATTTCTGGAAAGTTTAATAAATGAACATGATAATTATTTGTGACAATAATATACTCTCTTGGAAATATTTTAAATTGATTTTATCCTACCCACAGAATGTTGTGGTAAAAATGTTTAAATATAGAAAGTTAATCGGCCTTGTATTTCTATTATCTTCCCAAACACCAACATTTTACATGACACTTTGTGTGGTCGTGTACTGACAGTCTTACAGAGTTGCTAATGTCAGATAACAAATACTGTTATCTAAACTAAGATACATATTCTAGGAAAGTAAGTCATTTAACATATAAATCAAGTAAATAAATTACGTCAAGAAATGAAGTTCCTAATTGAAGACAACAAATTATGTAACTTATTCACGCCAATATATCACTTCAATAAATCACGTCAATAAAACACGTTAATAAATCACGTTAATAAATCAAATAACTAATTCACGTCAATAAATCAAGTACCTAATTCACGTCAATAAATAACGTCAATAAATTAATTAATTAATTCAGGTCAATAAATCATGTAACTTATTCATGTCAATAAATTACGTCAAGAAAACACGTTCATAAATCAAGTAACTAATTCACGTCTATAAATCACGTCAATAATTCAAAAAACTAATTCACGTCAGTAAATCAAGTACCTAATTCACGTCGATAAATCACATGAATAATTGACGTCAATAAATCATGTACCTAATTCACTTCAAAAAATCACGTCAATAAATCATGTTAATAAATCAAATAACTAATTCACGTCAGTAAATCAAGTACCAAATTCACGTCGATAAATCACATGAATAATTGACGTCAATAAATCAAGTACCTAATTCACGACAAAATATCACGTTAATAAATCAAACAACTAATTCACGTCAGTAAATCAAGTACCTAATTCACGTCAATCAATCACGTTAATAAATCACATACCTAATTCACGACAATAAATCACGTCAATAATTTACGTCAATAATTCAAGTACCTAATTCACGTCATTAAATCAAGTAATTAAAGATGTATGTCAGATAAGAAGTAGTATTATTTTAACTAAGATGCATAATCTATGTATGACGAAATCATTTTTTAGAAGTAAATGTATGACTAACCAATATTTATGAGAGTATGTATATACAAAACAATTGTTATGAGAGTATGTATGACCAAAGCAATTTTTGTGAGTAGCATCAAGAAATCGGTTAGGTGAGTTCGTATGTTCATAGCGGTGTTCAATCCTCGCTCTACCATATCGAAAGACGGGATCTCAGCAGTCAACTCATGAACAATAACCCTAAAGTTAATATATGATCTCAGCAGTCAACTCATGAACAATAACCCTAAAGTTAATATATGATCTCAGCAGTCAACGCATGAACAATAAACCTAAAGTTAATACATGATCTCAGCAGTCAACTCCTGAACAATAACCCTGAAGTTAATATATGATCTCAGCAGTCAACTCATGAACAATAACCCTAAAGTTAATATAAGATCTCAGCAGTCAACTCCTGAACAATAACCCTAAAGTTAATATATGATCTCAGCAGTCAACTCCTGAACAATAACCCTGAATTCAACATATGATCTCAGCAGTCAACTCCTGAACAATAAACCTAAAGTTAATATATGATCTCAGCAGTCAACTCATGAACAATAACCCTAAAGTTAATATATGATCTCAGCAGTCAACGCCCTGAACAATAACCCTAATGTTAATATATGATCTCAGCAGTCAACTCCTGAACAATAACCCTAAAGTTAATATATGATCTCAGCAGTCAACTCCTGAACAATAACACTAAATTTAATATATGATCTCAGCATTCAGCTCATGAACAATAACCCTAAAGTTAATATATGATCTCAGCAGTCAACTCATGAACAATAACCCTAAAGTTAATATATTAATATATGATCTCAGCAGTCAACTCATGAACAATAACCCTAAAGTTAATATATGATCTCAGCAGTCAACTCATGAACAATAACCCAGAAGTTAATATATGAGCTCAGCAGTCAACTCATGAACAATAACCCTAAAGTTAATATATGATCTCAGCAGTCAACTCATGAACAATAACCCTAAAGTTAACATACGATCTCAGCAGTCAACTCTTGAACAATAACCCTGAAGTTAATATATGATCTCAGCAGTCAACTCCTGAACAATAACCCTGAATTCAATATATGAAATTGAGTTTTTTTCTTTTGTTATTAAAATATCTTAGATCCTTCTTGAAAAATTGCTTTAAGTTCCTGACTTCTTAGTTATTCAATAAGCAGCTCTTATATTCGAATGTATTCAACTTTAGGATATGAGTTTGTCCACACGCAAACGATTAAACACCTAGTCGGGAATATCCAAGTAAAGAAAGTTTTCAATTGATTAGATCAGAATAAAAATGAAGTAGTGTTAATTGTAAAGAGTGAGCCAGCAAGTCTTCATCTCTTGTTTTATATTCTGAAAGATTAAGAAATATAATATTTTACTATTCCCAAAACAGTACTATTAGGGGTTTAGTTTTTATAAATTTTAATTTGTTACCTTCATGAGATTTGTCAATTTTAGCAAAAACAATCAGTCCATAAGGCATATGTCGTTTTTATAGTTAATAGTATAAAAATAATTTAATCTCGTTATGTGTAAATATACCTCAGTATCTATGTTCTCCCCCTATATATAAAAGTATTAGAGCTCATTTGTGTAATTACTTCCATCTAAAATTATTGCCACACTGTGATCTCTGCAAAACCCTCAAATCATATTAACATCGTTATATTATCTTAGATATACAGACGCTTCTTCTATGCAGAGGATAATGCTTCCACAGATGTGATGCAGCGATCACAGGCCACGGCTGTAGGGGTTCCACGCATTACCCCAGCCGCCTAACTATTGTCTAGTTAGGTACCCATTCCTAGCTGGGTGACTCAGCCCCCGAAAACAAATCATCGCCTTCGCGTGGATTCGAATGCGTTACCATCGGTACGACAGTCGAGCGCGCTACCACTTGACCACCGCGTCCCACAATTTTATTACAGGAAAGTTGTTTCTGTTTGAGCTGTATGATATGCTTTCTTTTTATATGTATATATCTTTTTTGGTTTATGTTTTTCAATGCATTTTTGTTTTAATTTTACGTTCTGAAACTAAATATTTAGAGCTGTGGCTGATTTAATTTTTTTCTCCTTTAAAAGGACAAATGTAATCAATTAATCGATTATTTTCCATAAATTGTAATTTTTAACGCATATGTAGATCCCGTTAAGTCATGATTCATTATTTATCGAAGTATTTTAAGTCTCAGTAATTCCGTAACCTCACAAGATTGTAACATAACACAGCTAATCTGTTCTGGTATGCTAGTGATAAGGAAGAATAAAACTTTTTAATTACATTGAAACGTATAAATAAAGAATGATAATCTGAGGGGTAAAGTATGAAAGAAAAAATATTTAAATGATTAAAAAATTAGAAAAAAAATCAGAGCAATATACTAAAATTTAATAGAAAATAATCCATTAAATTAATATTAAAACGATTAAAATATTTAAAAATCATACAATGAATTTAATCATTTATATTCGCAGCTCTTATTGACGTATGTTAACAAGAATAGCTTACATATTTACATTACATCAAAAAATAGTTTGGTATAGAAAGCTATTCTTAATTGAATGTTCGTATAATTTGAGATTCTGTAAAAGAATGTTCTAGCCTTATGATTTAGACCTATGGCAAGCATGATACAGTTGGCACAAATATCTTCATTAGCCGGTATGCAACTACAATATGACTTCCTTAAACAGTAATTTAAAAAAATATGATCCCATTGAATATAAAAAAAGTTTTGTAAGCTAGTGCTTCTAAAACTGTTAGTAAGGTTGACCGGTAGCAACTTTAAGATAGTACAGGGACCGATGCATTTTTTGCCTGTAAGGACGTGGTAGCGATAAGAGCAACCGTATGGCCTACATCCCAAAAATATTGCACATGAATTCAGTTAGTTTTATGCTACATGTACTTAAAAATATTAGAATGGAATAGTCGCTTGTCTTTTACTTGTCTTCAGCGATTTTTATGTTCGTAGTCAGTATCTAGTTTACTTTACCAAACTATGTTCTTTATGATCGTAGTCAGTAACTAAGTTACTTTACCAAACTAAGTTCTTTATGATCGTAGTCAGTAACTAAGTTACTTTACCAAACTAAGTTCTTTATCGCTAAGTGCTGGTACTTTTTACTCTTTTATAAAAATTTCGCTTGAGTTTAAAAGATGTTAAATGTTGGGATAACATTTTGTTTTGAAAAATTATTAAGAAGGTTACTCTTCAATGACTTGTTTTATGATTATCTTAGTAACTACGTCAATTTAAATTATATTAGTTTCATTCCCACATTAGCTACCGATCGAATTTATCATTATAAAATAGCATAAATTAGAGACAAGATTGTGGTTTTTTTCTTATGTGGCTTTAACTAGCTGGGGCGAAAATAGTTTAATTTGAATTTTGTTGTATCCCTAAATATAGGGATCGAGTTCAGTGGCATGCCACTTCTATAGATATGACAGAATAATATAGCATTACCATTGTTAAAATTGTTTGACATCCATATATATTAACCTTAATAAGTTTATTTTAAAGTTTGTGTAAGTATAAATAACAGAATAATAAACTTGTATACTTTATTTTTAATTTATATTTGTGAATTTGAGTTTAATCACTTTTTAAAGAAAATGATTTTTTTTTTAAATGTAAACTAACACAAGTTTAGAAAATAGTCTCACGGTAATTTATATCAAATTTAAATTTAGATTTTATTTTTAAAATGGAAATCTTCTAGCCTATAGAGTCTAGAGAAAAACACAATTTGCGCATATATTTGTACCGGTGCTTTTTGATGCAGAGATTATGGCAATACACAATAATAAGCATCAAAAGTTGTAATGAAATTCTATTTTAAGTTATAGTGCTCTTTCTCAATAACAAAATATAGAATCAATTTCTACACCAATTAAATTATCACTTTAAATATTTGTAAGCAACGTGTGCCATCAAACAATAAAGTAATTTTACGACGAATAATCTTAAGCCTTGACAGCTAATTCTTCCTTATCAATTGTCTTTATTTCGTCTTAAAATATGCGGGTTATAGTAATTTTAAAAAAAGTTTCTTGTATTTTAATAAGTGTTTATTCTGACTTAAAGTTTACTTCGGACGTGAGTTTAGGTTTTGATACATGTTCATTGTGACTTAAGTTTCAATAAACGAGAACATTAAACCATAATGAAAGAAGCTATGGGGCTTATTAAAAAAGAAATGAAGTAACACTAGTTATGGCTGCATTGTTGTGATTAATAAATTAAAAATCTCGTCAATAATTAACGTTAATAAATCAAGTACCTAATTCACGTCAATAAATCTTGTCAATAGATATACATGGCTTCTGTTCGCCCTCTTCCCCCCTTTTCCTTTCTCCTGAACAAAAACCCTAAAGTTAATATATGATCTCAGCAGTCAACTCATGAACAATAACCCTAGGAAATCTTGGATCCAGTGATGTAAGGGACCTGAGATTCCAAAGTATTTAAGTTTTTTGAGTAAACTAAGGTGGTGAATTTTGTCGAATGCTTTTGAGAAGTCTAGTAATATTGTATCTATTTGATAATTATTACTAAGCCTTTGATAGATCTTCTATTAGGCCTATCAATTGAGTTTCACATGATCTGTTCTTTCTAAAGCCATGTTGGTGTGGGCATAGGGCATTATATTTGTCAAGGTGGTTAACTATTCTACTATATATTATGTGTTCCAGTAATTTACATGTGATACTAGTAAGTGATACAGGTCTGTAATTACCAGGGTCTGACTTATCACCTTTCTTGAAGAGCGGCGTTACATAGGCTAATAAATAATTTATATAAATAAATAATAATAATCTGAATGAAAATTGTGTTAGAAAAAAAAAATAAATAATTAGCTTATTGGGAAAAAACAATCGAAGTATTTTTTGGAACTTTTCCTCGAACTTCTATCATTATATTAATTTATAACTGTTAAAACATTTACAAGTTAATCGATTGATTATTCGTATAATCCCCCCCTGCAATTTACAGATACTACTAAGAACGGGATACATATTTACATCACATCTAAAATTAGTTTATCATATAAAGCTACTCTCAAGTGCCTGTTCATATCAATTGAGATTATTTTAAAGTACGTTCTAGGTCTTTTAGGTGGACATATGACACGCATGACACAGTTGTCACTAATCAATTTATTAGCCGGCACGCATTGCTTCACTAGCCGGCACTTGACTAAAATATTACTACCTTAATCAATAATTTTAACAAATCATTCTATTAAATATTAAAAAAGTGTCATAGACCAGGGCTTCTAAAACTTTTCAGTATGTTTGACCTACAGCACTTTATCCATTGCCCAGAAACCGGTGTATTTTTTTCCTGTATTGACGTGGTACCGACATGAGGCACCTTATGGACTAAATAACAAAACAATATTGGACATGACTTCAGTTAGTTTTATGCCACATGTCATCCAACCATATTAGTATAGAATAGTCGCTTGTCTTTTACTTGTCTTCAGAGATTTTTATGATCGTAGTCGGTAACTTGTTTACTTTACCAAACTATGTTATTTAGTGATAAATGCTGGTACTATTTAATATTTTATAAAACTTCCACGTTAGATTAAAATATTTCTGCTGTAGGGATACATTTTGATCAATTATTTGTTTCAAATTAATTATCGTCAATGATTTTTAGTATGATTATTTTAGGATCTAAGTCAAACTAAATTATGTTGATTATGTTTTTTATTAGTCACCAATATTGTGAATCATTAAAAATAGAACAAAAGGAAAAAATAGAGACAAGGTTATGTTGTTTTTTTTTGGATTTAGTGTTAACTACATGGGACGAATTTTTATTGCATGTTTAAGTCATTTTATCCCTAATTAAAGGGATCGAGTTCAGTGGCATGCCACTTAAATAATTAATGACTTCAAGTGATTGAGGGACGCTAGTTATCTGTTGATAAATTTCAACATACAGATAAGCTAACCTTTTTATGTTAATTTTAAAGTTTACGTAAGTATAAATAATGTAAAAGTTAAACTGTTTTATTTATTTAAATTTGTTTGGTGTATACTACATTTAAATTTACTTAAACAATACTCTTAAAAAATTAAACTAAAACTAGTTTATATTAATGTCTCACTGTATTTTAGATAAAATTAAAAATTACTTTAAAAAAAAAAGAATTCTTTCTTTCAAACCCTAATTATCTCAAGAGCAACACAATTTTAACATATTTTGAATCGGAGCTTTTTGGTGCAACGATTGCGAGCAATACACAAAAATGCGCATCAGAAGTTGCGATGAAATTCAATTTAAAGATAATGTGTTTTTTTCTCACTGACAAATTGCAGACACAATTTCTACACAAATTTAGTTTTAAATATTGCTGTAGAACTATAAATATTTGTATACAAATTGGATTTCCCGTAATTTCGGCACCAAGAAAAACAATTAGATCTGCTGACTTATTATATTACAAATATAGTTGATAGACCAAACTGGAAGAATAAATATTTTTAAATAACTCTCTTTGATACAGACATCTTTGTAAGCTTAAAATTTTTAAAACTAATGAGAATAATAAGTATTTGTGTATTGCTAAATTATTTCTTTGAACTACTTATCTTCCTACAATTAATGTAACAAAACTCTCTAAAGATGTGTGCCTTATTTATTTTCATACAAATAATGTGACACAGCTCTCTAAGAGTCAGGCCACACGCCAAATGCTCGCAAGCATTCCATCAAACAAATGCACTATTTTTGTATTATTACGCTACCTCCATGTCACATGGTAAATTATTGCAAATTACAGTTCAAAGTTCATCAATAGAGAATTGTTTATATTGACTACGATGTGTTATTAATTGATAAAATTTCTCGTAATCAACCAATATTTCAACATATTGTTATTAAAAAACACGAAAAATCTACAATAATACCATTAGTTACTAAGTAAACCTCCATTATAAACATTTTGTAAAAAAACATTGTATAAATTAGGATTTAAAAGAGGATTTTTAAAAATAAAACAAAAACGAATAAAATATGGTTAAATAAATTTAAAGAGTAAAATTTTATGTTAAATATTAGATGGAAATGAAAGAGAATGTGTAGTGTGTAGCAAAAGTATGAATATAATTTATGTTTAGATTTTTAAAATAAATTAACCTAAATCATTATCGTGGAAAAATACATTGAAAAGATTCACTGCTTAAATATAGCCTACATTTTATATATCATAGTGGCTATGGAGTCTTATCATAAATTCATATCTATACAGAAGCTCCTCCAATGCAGAAGATATTGCTTCAACAGACCATGACGAATGATCTGTTGCCAAGGGATGCAGCGTTCACAGGCCACGGCATTCCAGGGTTCCACGCATTACCCAACCGCCTAACTACTGTTACCTACCCATTCGGAGCTAGGTGACTCAGGGACACAGTAGGCCACGGGAATACACTATTGCCTTCACATGGATTCGAACCAGAAATCATAGGTACGCCAGCGCGCTGCCTCTCAACCACCGTGCCCCATGCACATGTGTCATTGTTTGTAGAAATAAATAGAAAAATCTCGTTATTCCGAATCAATGTAGAACCAGGTCCGGCCTAAGTGAATTGGAGGCCCTAGGCGAAGTGAATGAGAGGCCCTAGACGAAGTGAATTTGGTGGACTGAAATGTAATATAACAATTAAAAACGAATATGGAAAGATTCTTGTGCTAGGACCCCGCTAATGATGAGACTAACCAAAGGCATTAGCCGGCTGCCTAGTTTGCCTATGCCTAAAGCCGGCCCTGGTAGAACTAATAAAAATGATCGTTGAAAATAGATGAGGGTAGGTTTTAATATTTTTTGCACCTCCTTGATCGTTAACACAGGATAGATAAATAAAAACCTTGCC
>MUZC01001736.1:4149-45297 GCA_002072015.1 Radix auricularia | reverse complement strand
ATACTAGATGAGCGAATTCGCGTGCAGTGTAACCACAGCCTAAGTTAGTCGAAAAGTTAGAAGGGACTTTATTTTTTTTATTATACCTAGGACAGATTACCCAGCTTTTGTTAAAATTCAATGAAGAAAACAAGTTTAAATGTTCAGAATGTATCTCCCATCTCTCACACACAGCAAACAGACTTAAACAACATCATTCAACTAATTCGTCTAACGATAATACAATAAAAATATCAAACACTCCCTTTAAAAAAATTGAAATAATTGACATTGGTGACTACCCTTGGTGCATAACAAAGACTTTGATATCACTCGCCGACAACTTACAAAAAATAATTTGATGTTACGAACAAGCCGGTGTGATATTTGAATCAAAACATTTGGAGTTGTGTTGGAGTTGAAATAACAACTCAATTTGCTCTGTTTAGACGACACTGATGTCAGATGGCTTTCGTGGCACTTTTGTATTATGACCCAGTTAATAAATATTGTTTAAAGAAGCTCAGAGACAGTCAGAGACCCACAGTTTCGGACTGTTCCTTAGTGTCATTCATGAAGTATTTGGAGAACTATAAAATTAATCAAGCTGTTACAAAGGAAAAATCTAATGACCATGAAGGCATTCCTTATAAAAGGAAGGATCAATAATTTAATAGACCAACACCTTAGGTGAACATTTTCATTGTTCTGCAGAGGTTGTTAAAATGTTTTCAGGCTGAGAGGATGAAAATATGAGACACATCCTTAAATTCATTGAATGTCTGATTTGGCAAGTAGATTCTCGATTTCTTGAAAGCGACTTGATGTTATGGCGAATATTTGAGTTGTAAGCGTAAGTCGACACGGCAAAGCCGACTGGAGTAGATTCAGGAAAGGGATCGAAGCACGCTCGTGGGCTCAACAGAGAGCCCAGAGAACTCCCAAGTCAATCGAGAATGCTTACAAAGACTTTGTGGGAGTGATTTTGACGATGGCAAGGAAGGCCATTCCGAGAACGTGAAAGAATCGAAAGTTCCGACCTTTCTGGAACAAAAAGCTGGCAGAACTTGTCCGTGAATGGAAGAAAGCCCGGAAAAAGGCGACCAGACTCAAAACTGTGGCTGCTCGTGCCACATATAACAGACTGACTGCCGAAGTCCGGGAAGAGACTATCAAGGCAAAAAAGGAAGAATGGGTTAGTTCTTGCGGGAAACTCAACCTGGCAGATGGTAGAAAGGTATGGCAGCTGATAGACTCTCTTTCTGGCATGGGAAAAACTAAAATTCCAAGCCCCTTGCAAACGACCACAGGCGCGGCTTCAACAGATGCTAAATGTGCCGATGCTTTAAACAAGCATTTTGCAAAGGCGAGCTTGAAGCCGAAAGAGACCAAGCAAATCCGTACCTTGAACCATCTCAGGAAACATGGAGAAAAGGCCCAAAAGTGGGGACCGCATGCTGAAGTCTTCACCGCTCCTTTCACTATGACCGAATTGCAAACAGCAATCAGTAATTGCAAAACCACCAAGGCACCAGGACAAGGCAAATGCAATAACAAGATGATTAAAAACCTTGGCACGATAGCACTGTCCTCGCTATTGAACATCATAAACAGGACGTGGGCCACGGGTGCCCTGTCTGGAGCTTGGTTGAGCGCAAACATCGTTTCAATAACCAAAGAGGGGAAACATCGTGATCTCCTGAACAGCTACCGTCCGATCTCCCTAACATCGTTTTTAGGGAAGGTAGCTGAAAGAATGGTTAATGCCAGACTCTATTGGTACTTGGAGAGTACGAATAGTCTGAATATTAATCAGGCGGGCTTCCGGAAGGGAAAGCAGCCGGTTGACCAAGTGCTCCGTCTTCTCCAGTCCATAACAGATGGGCTCCAGAAACAAATGCATACTAAGGCAGTATTTTTCGACCTCCGACAGGCCTATGATAAGGTCTGGAGGTCCGATCTGTTGTTGAAACTACAAGCCTTAGGCGTAACTGCGAACATGTACAGGTGGATCCAAGGTTTTCTCACAAACCGGACGATCGCTACAACTTATGGCAGTGAAACCTCAAGTAGGAGAACGCTGTAGCAGGGCCTGCCCCAAGGGTCAGCGCTCAGCTGCACATTGTTCTTGGCTTACATCAACGACGTACCTGGTATGTTGCAAACCAGCGCTGCCATGTATGCAGACGATTTGGTAATCTGGAGTACCGGTAAGGATGTCCACCGACATCTACTACAGCTTGACCTTTTCGCTATCAGTAGGTACATGCAGAGGTGGTATATGGAAGTTAACACAAAGAAGACGGTCTATTCGCTCTTCACGAATGACCGAACCATTCTTAAACAGGAAATTGTGCTTAAAATGAACGATGTAGCGCTCAAATGGGACAAACAACCGGTTTACCTGGGAGTCAAACTGGATCAGAAAGTACAAATGCATACTTTTGTACAAGGCCTGTACTCCCAGGCAACCGCCAAGCTCAACTTGGTGAAAAAGTTAGCTTGCACAAACTGGGGCGCTGGAGCAAGCACTTTCAGGTCTCTATATCTGGGAAGTGTTAGGTCGGTGATGGACTATAGTATGCCGGTACAAGCCTTTGCCATCAAAACGGCTATGGAAAAATTGGGCCGAATCCAGAACCAGGCCCTGAGGTTCATTTGTGGCGCGTATAAAACTACACCCACAGCTGCCGTGGAGGTCATTGCAAATTTAGAATCACTTGAGATACGTCGGGACAAGGGGATCATTACCACTGCAGAAAGATATCACAGGCTGGACACGAGGGACCCCTGCTACCAAATGCAGCATAATTGGGGCGGACGTGGGAAGTTGAAACAGTCCTCGTTCATGCATCAAGTACTCAAGTTTGATAGGACTGTTCAACCCCCACGAAATAGATATAGAACCATTAGCGTCCCAATAAAACCGCCCTATGCGGAAATGACACGTCCCACAATACGTTTGTCTTTGGCTGACACGACAGTGATGAAGCGCAGCTCTGAATATGTACAGAAAGTGACTGCCCTTGAGACAATTGAAGGGTTCGCGGGAACCCCAGTGAAAGTGTTCACGGATTGGTCTGCCAGCCGGAGAGAGAGAACTGCAGGATATGGTGCGCTCATCCTATACCCATTAGGAGGGCCACCAAAGGAGGAAGTTTCAGGACCCTGTGGGACTACAGCATCGAACTACGATGCGGAGCTTGAAGCTATTCACAGGGCCCTGGAAAGTGTGCACCTGACACTGCAAGGGTCGGAACTAGTAAGCACGGTCTTGTTTTGTGAATCGAGATCAGCGCTCGAAGTCCTGCTGTCTGAGAAACGTAGCACCCACCTAGTCGATGCCATCTTGAGAAACTTGGTGGCAGGGTCACAGTGCAGTGGATCCCTAGCCACGTGAATGTAGAAGGCAATGAAATAGCAGACTCGCTGGCAAAAACTGGAGCAGCCCAACCCCAACCAGATGCCCCAGTCACATATCTTGGGGAAAAGACGTGGCTAATGGACCACTTCAGGGAAAAGTGGTACCAGTAGTGGGAAGATGGAGTGACAGCCAGAGGGGTAATCGCTAGCATGCCCAGGCCGAGCAGATCAGACCAGTGGTGGGGTCTAAACGAAGGGAACAAAGTTTGGTGACCCAAATGCGCACCGAGCATTGCCCAACCAAATCTTACTTTAACAGGCTAGATCACAACAGGGACCCCAACTGCCGCCATGCCTCTGAGACGATCACACACTTGTTGACGTCATGTCCCGCGCTTGACATAGCCGTGGAGGTTAGGGACGCAGGGGAGTCCTACGTTCAGACAATGTTGTATGGCACTGCCCAACAGATGGAGCAGATTGCCCAAGTAATAGCCAAGGCCTTGAGAGATTAGATCTCAGGTCCAAAGAATATGTGCTTAGTTTAGTCGACACGTCAAATTTTAATTTTGAAGAAGCAAAACTTTGTGCCATAGTTTCTAAATACAAATTATTCTTAAAAGCTATGAAGACATTGTGGAGAAAGGTATGGATCACTATCGTAATTTAAGATTTGTGCTCGAAGAAAAAAATAAAATGTGGGTTGATTCAGACTTTCGACGAGGTGATTCAGTTTCTCATAGCTGAACAATAAGTCAGCGACATTGCCATCCTGTTGGATATTGGGTACTTTTCCTTTATCTTACACCCCATTTTTTAAATAGCAAAATACAGTACTTCTATATGATTAGGGTTACCACGTGTTATCACATAGTGCAAATATGATTTTAATATATATATATATANGAACGTGGATTTAGCCTAATGAATTCTAGAAAAGTAAAATCTAGAAATATGTTGTAAGAGTTACATTTAGACTTGTTTATGAGGATTAAATCTTATCTGAATGATGGGCATCAAATCAACCTTGACAAAGTCTACAAAATATGGATCTCATTTAAAGACAGGCGCCAAAATACCCTTGAATAGTTTAGCGGCATAAGGGTATGTTGGCATTTTGTTGATTTATACATTTATATATTTGTTGATTGATACCCCTGAACAGAAATATACATTTATAATTCTTGTGTAATTAATTATTATCTACTATATTATTTTGATTTAAACAATTTTTTTTCTAATAAGTATCGGTCCAATTGGTCATGTATTTTTGTGAGATGTCAAAAATTTTGCACACTAAAAATGGTAAGCTGTAAAACTTTGCACATATGTTGTTTTTTTTACTGAGAACAACAAACGCAAACCTTAAACTTAAAGAGAACATTGATTCCCACTTAGCTTTTTCGTGTTTACGAAAGCACCCCCGTAAAGAATAATATTACGCGTTATTCCATTTTTTAATATATATTTTTTTTAATTAAAATTTTTTTTTCATGGGGTAATGAAATCAGGAAGATGAGAGCAACAGCTTACCACAGTTTGCAAGGTAACGCTGTGAAGATGCTTAGACATTCAGTTGTCAAATTACAACTAGTGGAAGTTGGATATAACATCCACGTTCGTATAACAGGTGTTGACAAAGGTCACGGTGATCTAAGAAGCGTTCTTGAAGTCATCATAAACGTTGAAGATGGCTTCTACAAGCTAGGAATACAACATGTTGTTCTCAAACAACTGAATTCTAGAAGCGAGTGTTCCATTGTAAATGAAAACTGGGAAACTCCTCACACTAAAATCAGTGGGCACAGACGAACCATTATTACGAACCATCGCGTCTTCCCAATCACTGAGGGGTTGTAAGAGCGCAACAAATGGCTGCAAATCACTGCAAATGTATAATAAATAGACGATTATGTTATTTAAAATTTCATAAAATTTAATAAGTAATAACAAAAAGAAATTGATTACTATATTTAATAAGTTTCACACAGTGACATTGGCCACTCCGCGAATGGGCCGATTTCGAGCTTTGGTCGTAATATGTAGGCCTATATTATACTCAACTAATTATACATGAATGGAAGTATGGAATAGACATATTCAATCAAAAAATGATTCTCCTTGATTTGACTGTCGTAAATTTATCAAATTTAATATTACAATGTGTTTCTCTTTCGATGCTAAGGAGCAAGATCACTCAGGCGTAATGTCCCATTGAAGTTGAAGACAAACTAAGTTTAAGTTTGCTGAAAAACCGATCCCGCTTGCAATTGAAACAGCATTTCATAGAAGTAGAAGTATTTGCAGTGAAATACGCAGATTCTGAAATACGTGATCTCCGTATGTAACAGTAAAACCAAGAAGATCCAATAGAATTCCAGGTAAAACTTCAGTCCGGTACTGAGCCGCACTTTGGAGTCTCCGATTTTTGTGCACAAATCGAAACAATAGACGTCAGTGTCGTAGAAATTTTCAAAATCTCAGCAATTTTGACGAAGTGTATCGACATTTATCTCAGCGAGAAGAGTTTTGACGTCCATCAAATATCCAAATTAGGTGTTAAGGGGCCGTCCATAAATGACGTCACGCGATTTTGGCCGATTTTTTACCCCCTCCCCCCCTACGTCACGCGTCTTCACAAAATCGTCGACCCCCCCTCCAAAAGTACGTCACAAAACNCATTGTATTATTGTAACATGAGTGACGCTATGTAAAAGATATTAAATAAATTAAATAACTTGTAAGCCAGTGATTCTCAAACATTGTCGTAGCAGACGACCGGGAAGAATTTTTCCATTTCACCAGGTACCATTGCATTCTTTTCCCGTTTTGACATGATTTTCTCTGTACTTATTTGATAGCATAATGAGCCCCTACACAGCTTAAAGCCCTATAACATTAAGTATGAATTCGGTTTGTTTTATATATTACATTTTTTAAAAAAAATGTTTAGTTGCCAGGGCATAGCAAGACAGCTAACGTACAATGCAGCGGTAATGTCAAAACCATTTGATGTGATTAACCTTTGCGATTAAGCTCGCGAATGTGACTATTGATATTACAAGGATCATTGCACTGTTTATAGACCTGGAATATATAGATACAAGACAATTGATTTCGATCTTCTGACAGTTTCCTTGATAAGTATATGCACATCAAAGGCATTTGATTAAATATTTTCTCTTTGAAAATAACAATGTTTCAAATCACTTTTTTGTCATTTAAGTATTCATTTATTGTAGGTCTACATTGTATTATTGTAACATGATTGACGCTATGTAAAAGATATTAAATAAATTAAATAACTTGTAAGCCAGTGATTCTCAAACATTGTCGTAGCAGACGACCGGGAAGAATTTTTCCATTTCACCAGGTACCATTGCATTCTTTTCCCGTTTTGACATGATTTTCTCTGTACTTATTTGATAGCATAATGAGCCCCTACACAGCTTAAAGCCCTATAACATTAAGTATGAATTCGGTTTGTTTTATATATTACATTTTTAAAAAAAAAATGTTTAGTTGCCAGGGCATAGCAAGACAGCTAACGTACAATGCAGCGGTAATGTCAAAACCATTTGATGTGATTAACCTTCGCGATTAAGCTCGCGAATGTGACTATTGATATTACAAGGATCATTGCACTGTTTATAGACCTGGAATATATAGATACAAGACAATTGATTTCGATCTTCTGACAGTTTCCTTGATAAGTATATGCACATCAAAGGCATTTGATCTAAAATTATCAGATTGATATCACATCTCATGTTTTCTAAAAATTATTAGGTATGCGCTGGAAGAGGAAAATAACCCATTTTGTATGAACCCCACATTTGTGCAGGAAAGTAGGGTGTCATCTTGTGCGTCGCAAAATACAGTAATTCTTGCAAGTTGAGGACTGAAATACTATGACATTATTAAAATATCCAACATTATCATAACTTTTAACTCCGAAGCTCACAAGTTTGTTTGTTTTTTTTTGTTGTTTTTTTTTTTGTTTTTGTTTTTTACAAAAAATTCTTTCTTCTTTAGGATTTCACGTACGTCACACAAGAGTTGTAAATGTAATGTCAGCCAGTGGCGTAGCTAGGGGGGGCGGAGGGGGGCGGTCCGCCCCGGGCGGCACTCATTCAGAGGGCGGCTTTTGTGGGCATTTGAAAATCTAAGCCATTTCCGAAGAAAACTTTCTCTTTTGATGGGGGAAAACCAAGATGAAACAAAAATATTCTTAATTTTGAGTCTTAATTAACGGATTCGAGCAACATTTGTTTTATTACACAGTGGTTGTCATAACTAACACAAAATGTTTAAAATTGCTCAAAAAGATAAGGTGAAAAATTAAGTGGCGCTTTTAAAAGAAAACTGAAAAAAAAAATCACCGCTGGCTCGAAAATATGTAACATTAATATCGCCATGACAATTTTTGCGTAACTTATATTACTTTTCAGGTTTCATAAAGTTATTGTAAGGTAACTTATTAACTTATGAAAAATTGACATCTGAAGTAACTAGTAAAACGATATCAGATGCTGGAATTTTACTCAGTTCAATGCAATCTTTTTCTTTTCTGTGTTATCTCAATTTATGTGAACTCGTATCTGTTTTAAATTAATGCAAAGATATTTCATGGAACAAATATATTTTTATTGTACTAATACAGAACGCTGTTACGGAGAGCTGGAGATATCAATTGAGCACCGGGTTATTAGGAGAAAAATATTAGTGGGGAAAATTCAGTAGACGTGGTTCTATTTTTCGAGCAAGAAGTACAATGAGAAGTGTTTTTATCCATAGATGTAATTATAAAAGAACGCGCTGATGAGTTACGTGTCCTTGCAAAGAAATATTCGTGTATAATACCATTTAACATCCTAAATGAAGAATTTGACTAAGAATAATTTTTAAATTTAAAATGATAAAGAATTGTTCGATATTGAAATAGAAAGGATCCAGGTTTTCATGGCATTCCACAGGGCGGTCTTAGCATTTTCGGGGCGCTATGTAGCTTAGTATGCGAAAAGGATTGCGCGGGGCCCAGTTTGGGTAGGGATAATGTATTAATGAGGATTATTAGTGAAAATTAAGATAGGTCGGACTTATGAAAGCGCGGGGCCCACTCCGACTGCATAGGTTGCAGTAGCCTAAACCAGCCCCGGCTGTACCCACACTACAAGAAGAGGCATTATGTTAAAAAACGGGGGGAAATCCCCTTTGATCTATTAAAATATATTCAACAGTATAGATTTGAAAATTATTTACCCAAAGTTAATATTTGGCTAAGAGTTTTTCATCAATTGCTATCAATGTATCTAACTGAAGAAGAAATTATATTCGCTCCACAACAAGTTATTTAAATTTTAAGACTACAAAATCTTGCAATATTGTCCATAGAATAAGATATTACAAATAATTTAAATTTGATAACATAATACACGATTTTTCTACTATGGAAGCTAGGTAAGTAAGTAAATGTATAAATAATAAGAAATGTGTTTACTCACTGATGTATACAATGTCTTTGTTTATTCAAACAAAAACAGCAACATCTATTTAAAAATAAAAGCATATTAATTGTAAATGTTTTGGGGCATGCATTTGGAATATGTTTTGTCTCATTTGGGGATTGGGGGGTCCTACGACCACAATAACTTTCTTGTGGCCTTCAAAACAATTATCTTGTATTTTTATAAATGTGTATTTATAGGTAAATCATCTCATGAGAGACCCTTTTATTAATACTTACATAAACAGGGCCTCCTGTGGTAATATTCTCCCCCACCTCATACAATGTGCATCGTTTAATTACAATTATTTATTGATGTTTATTAATTTATAAAAACCATCATATGATTGACTTAAGGGGCCGTCCATAAATGACGTCATGTGATTTTGGCGGATTTTTTACCCACAGCCCCCTCGTCACACGGAGTTACGAAACGAAAACTTAGTCACCTTCCTCAATGTGACGTCACAAAGACCCCCCACCCTGCATAAAAGCCGTATTTTCTGTTTGAAATGTGCATGTTTTAAATCATTTTTATGGTCATTTAAATGTTTTTTAGTGTAATGCTGCTCTTACTCTAATATCGTAATACGCGTGAAACCACGTATTACATCATTAAATAAAGTGTTGGTAATTATATATTTAAGTGGAAATTTTATTTAAAGTTGCGCGTTTTGAATGACGTCACATGTGTGACTCTCCTCTCTCCCCCCCCCCGGTGCGTGACGTCATTTATGGGAGTCTCCTAAAAGGGCGGCATAATGGAGTCCGACCCGGGCGGCAAAAGCTCTAGCTACGCCACTGATGTCAGCAATAAATTATCTCATTTTGGGTAAAAAGGGAACTCTTGGGGGTAATACTCAATCATTGTGGGTATAGAAAATTTGCTAGAATCCGCTACTTTTGGGTTAATAGTATTGTTAATATAAACTTTTATAGTTTTAATATTTAGGTATCCTATTGAATCGGTCCGTTTTTTTCAAACCGTTTAACTTTTTTAACCGGCCTTTAAAAAAATAAATAAATAAAACAAAAAAATGAAATGTTTTAACATCCTTAGATTAGATTTTATTTTAATACATACAAATTAAGCATTGACTATAGATCATTACTTGTAACTTCTTTGTATATATATAAAAAAAGTTATTTTAAAATAATACTTTTTAAAAATAACATCCGGGGTAAAAAGGGAATTTTTAAGGGTAATGCAGACTCATTTGGGACATATAACATCCACTACACTCCACTAGATATATTCAAATACGTCATGTGTACGTGTACGCTTGGTAACATATGCCCACTATTGAACCAGTTCCTTCCAGAAAATGCATTTGTTTAATTTGTCATCTAGACTCTGTAGATTTCTTATTTACGTACATACGAGCACACCTAAATCCAACCTACTTTCATTTATATTGACACAAGTGACAATAATTTTATCAATATAACTTGATTGCTGGGGTTAGGGCTAGGACTTGACTTTATCCTTTATGTCAAATTTAACATTAATGGCTTAAACACTTGCGTTCAGAAGAAAGTTGTTTTGTGCTCCTCATGTCGTGAATTTGATGCATTCAATAAAGTTTATAAATAATTTTGACTAATTTTAAATGGCCACATTTATTATATTTAGAATGGCCAGAGGCATTTGACCAAAAGCAATCGAAAATCTTTATCAAAAACTTTTATTGTTGTATCAAATAGATTCCCCTCACCCACCGCCAAAATGGATATTCGGTATATCTACTTACATCAGATTCAGATCTTTTTAGACACTTATCCTGTTTGTTAAACTCACCAGTAGCAGTTTCGGGGGGGGGGGGGGGGGGGATAATCGACCAAAAAAAAGTTAGCAGACTCCTGCCGAGGGTGAACAAACGAAACTGCGGTTAGAAAGCTTTGATATCAACAACAAACGACGCAGGGTTACGATTTCGTATGTTCTTTTGTGGATTCTCAAACTTAAGAATTATAATAACATTTAATTTTCGTGTCTTGCTAACTTACGCCAACCGACGTCTGATAGCCTATCGACCGGCACTTTGAGAAGCACTTAATTTTTTTAAAAAAAAGTCATTCAACAAATTTTCAGTGACTAAATATTTCAGTGGAATTTTTATTTAAAGTAAAGTTACCCTTTCGATGTGACGTCACATTTCTTCAACCCCCTCCCTCCCCCACGTCACAAAAGTGTGACCCCCCTAGGTGCGTGACGTCATTTATGGACGGTCCCTAAGATTTTTTAGACGTAAAATTAAATTACGCCGTTCACAGCTCGTGCAATCTCTTGCTAGTTCTCCGAGATTCCCTCGGTGTCAAATGCTTCTGTTAACCTCGATCGCCACAAGTTGGGCCAGTGGCGTCGCTAGGGGGTGCGGGCCGCCCCGGGTGACACCATCAGGGGGGTGACACCAGACTGTAAAAAGCTATATATATTCTTGTTATTTGCACTTGAAAACTCGGAGGAGTTCTATGGGTTAAATCCTGAGGGGTGACACCATGAACTACCGCCCGGGGTGACACCGAACCTAGTGACGCCTCTGAGTTGGGCATCTTGTTTTTACATTGTCTACCTCTACCTGGCTCAAATTATCACGAATGTTGACAAGTTCTTGCTCCAGTTTCAAGATCAGATGCTGCTTCCTTGAAATTCCTCGTAGCGTCCTGCAACCGTTTCTGCACACGATCAATTTCCCAATTATGATGTTTGAGAAATGGAACTAACAAAACTAGGAATTTAATATATACCTGCCTGCAAAGTTATCCCTTCTGCATGATGTCAGGCGTCATGAACGCATTTTTAAAATAATTTTTCCAACAGCCCTACTAGTTAACACATCTAGCCCTTCATAAATAGCTTTAACAGCTTCTGATCATGCACTCCAAGGTGTATCAGACTCCCTCTTTACGGTGACAGGCACAACTCTTTTTAATTATTCCCAACGAGATTTTTAACGAGAGAAGAACAAATTGTACTTTCAACTATTCAACAAACAAACAAAATAATAAAAACGTGATAGCAATTTGATCCCGTTTAACTGAGTGTACTCCTGCTAGAGTGTACAATGTTAAGTCTCAGTTGACGAACAATACTCTGTGATTTTTAGCACACATTTGCTGTTGAAGGACGGATACATGCATTATAGTACTATAGCAGCATTGTCATAACAATGTGACTGACACTGACAGTCGGCTACAGATGTTTTCAGATTTCAGTTTGTCTACGATAAGTCTTTCAAATTTCAAAGTTTGCTGCATCTTTGGAATGTACCTGAACAAAACCTAAAAAAATTCTTTGATGGTTAACTTTTTAGTTTGAAAATTCACATCCACAAATCTGATGACGATACCGTAGTACTTGTTTTTTTCCTGATTTCATTAACAGCTGATGTAAGTAGATGGATAAATTCACTTCAGTTTTCCGGTGATAAAATAGTAATAATAAGATAATGAACCTGGAATTTCTCAGACATGTGTTAGTTTTTTTTCCGACAGTGGATCACACTGAGCAGAGCAACCAGTTTGATCACAGAGAGAAAGTTGCCAACATGTTTATCCTCGTCCTTATGCAGATGTACCTCACGGCCACATATTGTCAAATGTGCAACTAGTAACTTAATAAAGATTATTATTATTTTCAAAATATCGTGCCAATTTTCCACTTCCTGCAAGTCAGTTTTAAATCAACACCACCAGAAATAAAACACGGATATGTAATTTGTTTATGAGTTGAATGCGCCACATAATGCTCAATGGGGGCACCATAATCATGCTTGGCTCCTGGTTTGAAATTGCAATCGTATTAGGATACATTAGTTTAGTTAAAAAGAAAATTAATTAATTAGTTTTAAAACTCATTTTGGCACCCCCTAACGTTGCGCCTGGGTACATATGTCCCCCACTGCACTCCCCTCGCTACGCCACTGATTATGAAATGACTCTCTAAGAATAAAGCTTTTTTTAAAGTATTTTCCCCCCATATATATATATATATGTAAATTTTTACTTTTAAAAAAATGTACAAAAATCACAATCATCCAAACATTTAATTCAACATGTAATACCATCGACATACAGCATATTTTACTATAGTATTAGCTCAGATACTTTGAATCTGATATTGTTATACCTCAGCTGCTTTAGCTTAAATCAACAAAACATTTATTGCAATTTTTTAAATATTAATAAAAAATTTAATATAAATTTAATAAATCCAAGATTTTATCCAGTGTTTTAGGGATCCTTTCATTTAAGAAAACCTTAAAAAAAACTTTTACATTGTAATCTTGCACTTCTTGAGCATTTATAGTAATCACAGTGTGGTGTAAAATTTCTTTAATTTACAAAGTTGTAAATAGAATTATATAAATTAAAATTATACTAAGTTCATGGAAATAAAATATTTTCAAATTATTATATGATGGTTATTAAAATTATGAGCCTTTAAATACAGTATATTAAATGGTAGTCGAGTAGTCATTGAACAAGTACTAATTGGAAATGATTCATAATAAATTAAATAGAAAAAAAGAAATGTATTTAAAAAATATCAGTGCAACTATTCATCATTATACATTCCTATCTTTAACATCTTGCCATATTATACTCAAAATAAACAAGGTGAGTTTGCCAGATAAGTTAACTATTAAAATAAGACTGCAAATCAACTTTACACGATCACTCTCCTATCAGTTTCTTGATGGCATCAGAAATTTCCTCATGTCTTTTAAGCGAATTTGCTTTTAATTTTGGATTGTTCTGGTGGGAAAAATAAGAAAGGATTATAATTATTATAAATTATAAAGATTCATATTATAATGAGAGGACGCCTTTCATAAAAATCATGTTAAGCATGGTCCCTTTTGGAAATCAGGACGTGTTAGCGCATTTTCGTATTATGTATCAGTACTTATGTTAGATATCAGCATTATGTAGTTATCAGTAATTGTGTTTAGATTTTAGACATATTTTTATGAATTTTCTTGTGTAATGAATATACCTGACATTTTTTTAATTTAAAAGTAATTTCTTTAAATTTAAAAAAAATTTATTTTCTTTTTAATCTAACTACAAGTCACCACAAATGATGACGTAAAACTCTCTAAACTTTTACACATATTCTAATGACGTCAACAAAAAAAACCAAAAAAAACAAATTCTTTTGCACGCCTTTGCACCACTCTTGAATGCTTGAAAAATGATGTATTCGACTTCCGGCAATAGCGGCCGTTCCCTGCGCTAGTGTTACCTCTCAATTCGCAAAGTTTTTTGGTAGTTTTAACTGGGTTTTTTAACGGATCGAGTAACTGAGTGTTGATGCACAATTGGCAGGTCAGGACATACAAAAAACATATTTACATCATGGGTCTAGGACTTATGGATGCTGTGACGGACAATACGGGTGCAATAGCGCATTCGACTTCTCAAAAATGCGCTAAAAAATCTTTAAACACATTAATATCAACAAGAGGGTAACTGAAAAGTGTAAAGAATTCTGGCTTATTGTACAATACAATTGAAAATTACAAAAATCAGGCTTCACCATTTAGTCTCCGGTGTAAAGTTCACAGAGAGATTTTAAGTTCAGGACCCAATCGTTTTTAGCAATACGTGGAATAACCAAATACATGTACAATTAAAAAATTTTAAAAATATTTTCTATATATTTTTAAGACAGTCATTTTTAATGTTCAGCAAGTTCTTTAGGGGCGCGGTGGTCTAGCAAAAGAGAGTCACATGGGGCATGGTGCTTGCCACACAATCCCTTGCTCGTTAGTGGTGGCTCAATGAAACTTATGAACGCTACTTCACTTGCCCCATAGGCCATCATGGTCTGAAAAGGGGGTTATTATTATAAATTCTTTAGTGCATATCCTAACACTACTTTTATCCAAACCAAAGATCATTTGATGTTTGAATCCAATAAACATGTTTAGCTTACCTTATGATCTTCAATCTCTGCTTCTGTAGCTTTCAAGTCCCTAAAGAGTTGTATCAGAGTTGGTGGATTTTAAACGGGTGGTATGTGGAACAGATTCATTTAAGGTCATCCCAAATGCCTGTGGTCCTGAAAAGCTGAAGCCAATATAGAAATAAACCCTTTTTCGCCACATGTTTCTATTAGTGACTTTGTGAGAGGTAGGAATTGTCAGCTCAAATCTACTACCCTCTTTTGTCATTATGGATAGATTAATTTTCTCGCCACCATGCAGCAGTATTCCCTTTTGCAATCTCAGTTTTTCACGAACTTCTGTAAGTTGCCATTTCTCTTGTAAGGAAAAGTCACTCATGACTTCAAGAGAGTCTTGATGGACTATATCTTTTAAAGGTTTTCCATTGCCTAAGAAAAATAAGGTGGTTTCTCTTCTTTTAAGGCGAATTTCTTCCCTTGTGCACTTTGGATAGTTTTTAGTGAATGCTAAATGCCAATTACTGATTGCATTTCTTAAGTCATTAGGCATGCAAAGTTCATAAGTTTGTCTCTCTTCTGTTGGAAAGTTGTAAAGCACATAGTACAGATATATTTCTAGATAGGAACGAGTGCTTGCATTTGTGCTGTTCAAAGAATACAGCATTTTACACCATTTCAAAATTTGTTCATATCTTAGACCAGGAAGTGATGGGGTGTCCAGTAGATAAACTGTTACAGTGTCCAGTATTGACCTCAGGTCATCAAAATTGCTGCGCGTGTACACATTTTGAAACAGCAGATTATATATCTGTTCTAGACTGTTCATTTGCCTGTCTTGTCTCATTCTAAGCAATAAATGCAAGGAGGTAGCCCCCAATTTCCTGGCACGGCATAAACGGTATTCACACGCATCAGTTTCACACAAATTTCTTGGTGGGGCATCCGTTGGTTCCCCGAAATAGTCATCCAGGTTGACTTTTAAATCTAAAAGGGATTTTCTGTCCAAATCAAATTTCGGCACCACCAGGTCCAAGTTCATGTTCCCTTTCATTTGAAGATATTCCTCATCCAGGCGTCGCATGGCCTCAGTAGCAAACTTTTCTAAATTCTTTAAATAATCTGAATCGTGTTCATTAAAGCAGGAAATCTTATATTGTTGGTCAACTAGAAATTGGTGCAGCATATCATCCTTGTTAAACACAGGACATAGTTTAAGAGCACTGAGAAGAATGACAATAGCTCTGAGCTCACCAAAGTAACCTGCAAAGTTATTTTCTCCTCCAGTGGTGAACTCATCCTCACTTATCTTTTGTGCTTTTCTGAAACAATTGATGCAACTTTCTGTCAGAGCAATGAGCTGATGAATTTCACTAGGGTTGAAACCCTCTGCTCTGTCCAGTGTTTTTTGAGAAGCCAACTTGTCATACAGCTGATTCTTGAACACCTGGCCATAAGTGTCCCATAAGAAAGAGTTGCTTGGCTGCAGACTTGTGGCTTTTTGTGCATAAAACTCAGCCCGCTGCCAGTTCTTCAACTCAATGCAAAATCGTGAAATATGCTGGGCTGTAAATGGATCTTCTGTCATCTCAAATAAGTTTTCAAGCAAGTTTAAAGCTACCTCTGCACCTTCATTTTGCTGGACATGGAGCACAAACTGTGAAAATTTATGCTTTTTGCCATCAGAAGTAAATTCACGTTTCTTCATAACACTGTTTATAATTCCTAGAAAGTGTTTTGCATCATAAGTTGGTTGATCATAAAAACCAGATTCTACCGACTCAAGCATGATTTCACTTTCTTTATGTCGTGTTCTTTCTTTCATCTTTTTAAAAATTTCCTGTGCTATGATTTTGTTGAACATTCGCAGACATGTTCTTGCCCTGCCAGGTTGTTTTCTATTAGAGGATAAGTTCAAAAGCACTTTGACACCTTGGCTCAAGTTAGCTTCCCAGCCAACATTCCGCCTCAGATGCCCAGGATGTTGCATGACGCTCTGATTTCGTCGGTCCTCCAAAATTTTATCTAAACAAGAGACTCTGATAGCCTTGAAGTCAGGATCAAAACTATTCAACAGGGAGACCACTTTTAATATTGACACCTCTTGAGCACTTTTGACATCATCTGAGAACTCTTTGACAACCTTGGAGATGTAATCTTTGTTAAAGTTTTCTTTCAGAATGTTAAATGAAATGAAGAACTTAGGGTTGACATTGTTATCTTTGTTCCTCTCAAATCTCGAAGTCAGCGTTTCACTTTTCTTTTTAAACCAATCCAACTCAGTTATATTCAGCTCTTGTTGGAGCCCAATTTGTCGGTTCTTTAAATGCTTTGGCAAAGATGCACGACGAGTACACAGAATTATGGTACAGAACACACTAAAAGACTCTTGTTGATCTCTCCATCGTCTTCTGCCTTTTTCTTTAAGTTTCCCTCCAATCTGCATATATTTTTCTTCATCTTCACCATCAATGAGAATGAGGAGAGGTTTAGGGGAGTTATCACCATAGCATCGAATCTCATCCAATTGATCGACAGTTTGGTCTGTGATGGTGTTGACAACACAGCAGCGGTACTCTTTACGCAAGTCCCACAGTACTTGTTTGGAACATGTTGTCCCCCCTGCACCGGGTTGGTGGAGAATGGCAACAGTTGTCACTTTGTCCTCTTCATCCTTTCCTTTCCCCTGTAGAGCATCTCTGACTAAAGTCTTGAACTCCTCATGAATGTCTCTCTTGAGGACCTGGTCATGAAAGAAAAAGTTTAACCAATCTACCTGCTCTCCCCTGTAAAATTTTTCTTCTACTTCTTTTTTCCGTTTTTCCTTGCCCCCATTAAAAAACTTGAAGTCTCCTGCTGATAAAAGTTCAATGTCATTCCAGTCTTTCAGCTTTTCCTCACAAAGTTCAATCAGTGCTCCAGTAGAGCAGGGAAGGAAACATTCTTGAGATTCAGGTTCTTTTAAGGTTTGATTGATTGTTGTGTTAACTTGTTCCCATGGCATGCCAATAACACAACGATCCAACAGATCTCTCTTCTCCACTCTATTCCTGGCCAGCATTTGATCCTGCCACAATTTAGCAACAGATTTGGACTCGGCCAGGAGCAACCAATTTTCTGGAAGTCTTGTTACAACCTCATCACATGCCTCAATTATAGCACTGTAGTTTTTAGAAAATAAACAAATCATGAAGATAATTCTGTCCTTGTTAAAATTTTCAACATAAAACTGGAGTCCATCTTGAAAAGCCGACCCTCTCTTCCGGTTCCAATCTGTCGGCATCATGGGTTCAATCAACATTTCAGGATGACCATTGCAGAATATCCATGAAATATTACCCTCATTGGCAAGGCCATCAAGAAAGTTAGTGCACTCTTCAAGTTTCTTCCCCTCTTTGTCAAAATTGTTTGGTATGATGAAGACCCTCATTTTCTCCTGTTGGCTGTCCAGGTTATTGTATATCCCATCAGTGGAACCTTTAGGATCAAAATCAAAAACAACTTCTGGCCTCAGATTTTTAACGAATGAAGTATTTTTGAGGAGATAATCTTGATCCATATGTGACTCTACTGGACTATTCATCAGGAAGATGTAGCTGGTGTCTACAAACTTTTCAGTTCCTCCAGTCAATAAATTTAGGAGCCTTATCCTCAGGTCATGAGCTGGCTCAAAAACACATTTTTTCATCATCTTTCCTCAGTTGAATAATCCGAGATTTGTCTCTCTCAAAGTTGGTCATTTCGTCTAGTGATGCAATAGCTGGGTATCCCTCATGTGAAAATCTGAATAAAGCAAATTTGCCGTTTTGTTTCTTGTTATATTCTGGTAAATATTTGAGTTTTGTTCTTATGGTTTCCTCCCCTATCATTGAACTGCTGGGCACGACATCGACTTCAACAACAAAAAGATGTGAGGTCGGTGAGGTAGTATCTACTACTGGTACAAAGCGTGCATTCCTTATTGTTTTTGAAGTTATATTTTTCTGGACACTTGAAAACACTTGTGTCACATAAGCATTGATTTTGTCTTGTATAACTTCTTGAGGGCAACTAACCCCTACAATCTCACCAGTTTTAAAACCATCATCGGTTGATGGATTAATGCCAAAGTATATTGTGCCATTTCGTCTGTCATTCAAACAAGCAGATGCAAAAGTAACCACTTTCACTGCCATTTCATCCAGCTCAACTTCTTCGCCACCATCTTTAAGTAAATGAAAATTTCTAACAGGAGTGGTTGTTTTGCCCCTAACGTATGAGTTGACATCTGCACAATGGCCTTTGACGTACTTATCAGTTGGTCCAACAATGCTGTCAAACTTACACAAATGTTCAGGCAAGGGTTTATTTTCCCCTGCTTTTGTGCACTCTTTAATCAAAATCGAGAGGAGGCGTCTCACTCCAAAGTTAGCGCTGGGCATGATCTCTTTAAAGTCATTTTCTGTCATAGTCATAAAAACCTTGCCACAAACACTTTCTCTCTCAAGTTCATCAAGGATTTTTATATCGATTCTTTCATTCTCAAATTTGGGGATGAGGAACTGTTTAAGTTCTGATGGGGCCATATCTTTCAGTTCTTTTTGATCTGGAATGTAATATTAAAGATAAAAGAAAATTCTGGTAGGAAAAGCTACATGTATATTGAATAAGGTTGAGATGAAAGAATAGCAAATACTTTTCAAAATAAAAAAAATACATTTTGAAAGTAAACATAGCAATTTATAATTGGAAGAAAATTAAAGAGAATTTTGTTACAGCCAGAAAACAGTCAAACATATGAGGGTCAAACAAGCAATAATTTTTTTTTTTTAAAAAAGCATTTAGAAGAAATTACAGCTCACTCTCCTAACAGTGGCAAGAATTCCATATCTCTATTGGTCAGTATATGAAGTTAAATAATTTTTCAAAGAATAAGAGAGTCAAAATAAACAAGCTCATTATGTGAGAGTTAATAAATCCTCACAAAAATGTATACAGAATAATTAAGATTTGAGCATATTTTGTGCAGAGCAAAAAACTTAGTAGCTATGCAAAGAGACAACGACAGTTTCTGCATAGAAAAAACCCTAACTTTTTCTGGATGGAATATATGTCGTGGAGTACGAAAAGCATTAATGATAAATAAAATTAATGATAAAGTTGGGGGGGGGGTGTTTAGAAAAACATTGCCCAAAAAAAGTAATATCCTTTATGGATGAACCAAAAAGTCAAATCCCTGCTATTTTTCCCTAACTCAATAGATTAAATAATTGAAATTATAGTAAGATATATTTTCTCTTCTAAAATTTTTATTAATTTTTCAAACTTGGATTTTTCATAAGTGTAATTAAAATAAAATAAAATTTAGGTTACTCAGTAAGGATTTTGTTTGACTTCAACAGAAAAGGAGTTCTCATGACTCAAGACCATAAATGATACTTATACTTGTATAATAATATAGGAATTAATGAAAAGTTAATGAAATACCTTGCGAACAAATTGAAGAATCAGCAGTGGAAACAGTGTCTCTGATTTTATCTGCAAGTCATTTATATTGCTTTTGCAATACACTTAGTAGAGCCCTAAGATTACATGTATTTACTTATGAATATAAATGATATATTTTTAGCAGTAAAAAGGAAATTATCATTTTTATTAATTTGCCATTGAACCATGACATATTTTCAGTAAGTATTTACAATCATGACCAATGTTCCCTCTAACTCATACAAATGGGACTGAATAAAGCTTTTCAATAAAAAACAAAATACACAAACTAATTGTGTAAGAAGACAATAAATTTAAGCTTTATTTATGAACTAATACTAAATCATATCCATAATTTTACCTAACTGCAAAATCGTTTTCCCATTTAGGTTTTCAGTGTAACTTTAGATACTTCAACTTCATCCTTCTTTCTATATCCTGTGTTCTTGTTTGTTTTTCCTTTCTTTTCATTTTTTATCATATATATTTTAAGATTTATGTAAGTACTTATTTCATGTTATTGTACTGATGAAGGCATTAGCCAAAACATCTACTGTTATTAGTTCATAAATAAAGCTTAAATTTATTGTCTTCTTACACAATTAGTTTGTGTAGTTTGTTTTCTCCCTCTAAAGTTCGTTGGTCCTTGTGCAATGTTAAAAAGCTTGTGTAAGAAGTTTCACAGATTCCATTGTTTGTGCAATGTTTTATAAAAAATTTGTCATGTGACCTGACGACAGTTGAGATATATGTGCCGCCGCACAGCTTAGAGGTAGCATTGGTCATGCCATTTGAACTCTGTGGCTTTTAAATTAGACAAATTGTGTATAATGTACAAAGTTTTTAAAATAACTATTTTTATCCCAATCAATTAATCATTGATAAAATTTAAACAGCTTTTTTTTTAAAAGTTAAAAACTGTTTCATTTGATATTTAATTATCTTTTTTCGTCATATCAGTTTTACTGCTATTTATCATTTATCCATTAATGACTGCCAATCAATAGTCAATAATAAACTTACTGGAATCCACAAAAGGAAATTGGTTTTTTCTGGAGGATGTTTAACAGCTTTTCCATTTGTTCTGAGTTAGGGCTGATGTTTTTTATCGTCTCTTTATCATTTAAGTTCAGTATACCTTTCTGTTGATTATTAAATGAAAAAAAAACAAAAAACAATCAGACAGTGTTTAGCGCTTAAGTTAATGAAAGTTAAGATTGATACTTTCTAAAATGTGTGGAAACTTTTAAGTTATTTTTGCTTCTAGAATATAAATGTTCAATGACTTAAGTCATTAAAAAAATTGACATAAGTCAAAACTAGTTTTTGACAGCCACATACTTCATAAAGATGATTAGAAAGTTCTTGGGCTCTAACTGTCAGAAGCTCTGTCCAGTTTTGTCTCAGCTTATTCCACTCTTGAGCATCCATGGTGAGACAGCAAATAGTATCTTAGGATTGAAAATTAAAATGTGAAAATGGACATTTCAAACAAAGATTAGAGTTGGGCCAGGCTGTGATACAGATCATGTCATGTCTTCCAGTGGCAATGTAAGATGGTGTCATAAGCAGCAGAATCAAAATATTAATTTTGGCCATTCAAGAATAAAAAATGTTTATGAAACACTTTTTTCATATTAGCTATAGTTGTTTCAATATATATTTATTAATTATGTTTTTCCCAGGTCTGCGCTTTAAGTTTCTGTTTTCTTGAACAGCCACAATATAGTAATATAGGTGTGCTTACCAAAAGACTTTTGATCGGACAGCATTAAGTTTTTGATTTTGCTGTAAATACAATAATTACTAATAAATAAATAAATTTAACTAAGTAACTAATGGTTCAGTCTGAGCTTTAAGTACTTTAAGAATTAAAATTTAAAATTCACATTTAGTTTTAGTATTTATTAGTTAGCCACAGGGCAGCTACACACTAAAGTCGTTGAGTTTAGTATGAGTAGGACCTTGCCCTTATACTTAAGCCTTAGGGGCCGTCCCATAAATGACGTCACTCACCTAGGGGGGTCTCACTTTTGTGACGATGCGTGACGCGGGGGAGGGAGGGGGGTTGAAGAAATGTGACGTCACATCGAAACAGTAACTTTAAATAAAACTTCCACTCATTCCTCTGAAATATTTGGTCTCTTAAAATTTATTTAAATTTAATGACTTTTTTTTTATCAGTGCTTCTCAAAGTGCCTGTCGATAAGCATCAGCCGCCGGTTGGTTTAAGTTATCAAGACACGAAAATTAAATATAATTATAAGTTTGAGAACCCACAAGAGAACATACCAATTTGTTTACGCTGCGACGTTTGACGTTAACATCAAAGCGTTTGTGATGTCACCAGCTTCTTTTTAGTTCTCTCGCGGCAGGAGTCTGCTAACTATTTTTTCTGCTAACTATTTTTTTTTTGTTTGGTTATCCCCCCCCCCCCAACTTTAACTGTATAGTTGACACGTGTCTAAAAAAAGATCTTGATAGGATTGTATGTAGATATTTTAAGTCAAAACGACACGGAATATCCATTTGTGGGTGGTGGAGGGGAATCTATTTCATACAATTATAAACGTTTTACGTTTGATATAATTTTTCGATTGGTTTTTGGTCAAACGCCTCTGACCATTCTAAATATAATGATTAATGTGTTCATTTAAAATTAGTCAAAAGTATTCATTAACTTTATTGAATGCATCAAATTCTTGACATCGCAATTCAAGAGGAGCACAAAATTACTTTCTTCTGAACTCCGTTTTTAAGGCATTAATTTTAAATATGACAGAAAGGATACTTGATAAAGTAAAGTCATGTTGATTACGATTATTGTCACTTGTGTCAACATAAATGAAAGTAAGTTGGATTTAGGTGTCTTCGTATAGTACGTAAATAAGAAATCTACATAGATAACAAATTTAACAAATGCATTTTCTGGAAGGAACCGGTTCAATAGTGGGCATATGTTACAAGCGTAAACGTACACATGACGTATTTGAAAATATCTAGTGGAGTGGAGTGGATGTTATATGTCCCAAATGAGTCTGCATTACTCCCAAAAAATTTCCTTTTGACCCAAGCCCAAGATGAGGTAATTTACCCCTGTTAGCCGACCTCTTTCTTAAGGGATGCCCCTCAGTCAATTGAGCGATTTTTAAATAAAATACATTTTAAAAATATTATTTTTAAATATTTTTTTAAACAAAGAAGTTAACAGTAAGGATTTATAGTCAATGTTTAATTTGTATGAATTAAAATAAAATATAATCTAATGATGTTAACACATTTCGTTTTTTTCACAGCCGTTTATGCTTACAATGATTATAATTCAGCATTACCCCCAAGAGTTCCCTTTTTACCCCAAATGAGATAATTTATCGCTGTTAACCAACCCCTTGGTTTAACAGGCCGATAGCGGTAGCCATGTATTTTTCATTAGTTTATAAATTCCACAAGAGGATGCAACAATTTAAACGCTCCTCGTCCATTGGTGACATTATATTTACAACTCTTGTGTGACGTACGTGAAATCCTGAAGAGAAAAGAATTGAAAAAAAAAACACACAAAACAAACAAACTTGTGAGCTTCGGAGTAAAAAGTTATGATAAGATTGGATATTTTAATAATGTTATAGTATTTTTTCAGTCCTCAACTTGCAGGAATTACTGTATTTACAAGATGGCACTCTACTTTCCTGCACAAATGTGGGGTTAGTGAAGTATTGGATATTTTCGGATTTCCTCTTCCAGCGCATACCTAATAATTTTTTTAGAAAACATGAGACGTGATACCAATGTGATAATTTTAGGTCAAATGTCTTTGATGTGCATATACTTAGTAGGAAAACTGTCATTAAAAGATAGAAATCAATTGGAGGAATTGTCTTACTTGTATCTATATATTCTAGGTCTGTCAACAATGCAATGATTCTTGTAACATCAACAGTTATATTCACGAGCTTAATCATGAAGGTTAATCACATCGAATGGTTTTTGACATTACCGCTGCATTGTTCATTAGCTGTCTTGCAATGCCTTGGAAACTTAACATTTATTTTAAAAATATAATAAATAAGACAATCTGAATTCATACTTAATCTTATAGGGCTTTAAGTTTTGTAGGGCCTAATTTTGCTATCAAATCAGTACAGAGAAAATTATGTCAAACGGGCAAAAGAATGCATCAGTACCCGGTGAAATGGAAAAATTCTTTGCGGTCGTCTGATATGTAAAAGTTTGAGAATCACTGGCTTACAATTTATTAAACGTCTTTTACTTAGCGTCTTTTACTTAGCTTCACGCGTGTTACAATGTTATGTTGTAGAAATATATTAAATGAATACTTAAATGACAAAAAAAGTGATTTGAAACACTTATTTTGAAAATAAAGTGTTGTTTTTTTTTGAAAAGAGGGGGGTCAAAGTTTTGTGACGTACTTTTGGAGGGGGGGGGGGTCTACGATTTTGTGACGACGCGTGACGTAGGGGGGGAGGGGGTCAAAAATCGGCAAAAATCGCGTGGCATTTATGGACGGCCCCTTAGCACAATAAACTAATTTCTCTCTGGCTTTATGTTTAAAATTCATGGACGCCATAGTTCTTTTCAAAATTAAACTAACAGTTAGCTTTAAACGTTTAATGCAAATGGACAGATTTTTCGTGAATTAGGCCCTATGGCATTATGGCGAAGTTTCACAAGTTTTTCAATTTGCTATTTAGCCAATTTCGTGGTATTTAGTTCGTTCCCCCCCCTCCAACCCCTGTTTTCTGGGAAAGCGAAAAAAAAAGATTTACTAGATTTAAAATTAAAGATTGAGAGAAGAAAGAATGGGATAGAAAAGGATAGAGAAAGAAGGAAAGGCAAAGAGGATATAGTGCTGAGTAGTCTTTCTTAGAAAACTATCATGCCGGTGAACTAAAAATAAATCGGCCATATTGGTTTTTTACGGTGCCGATGTTTGGTCAAAATACAAATGGAAGTCTACCGCTTATAATGGACGGCTACATTGATAAAATCAATGATTTTCCCCTAAAATATTAATATGATTATTACTTATATTTTAGTCCGAGTAACTTATGTTAATTAAATACAGAATATTTAAGACATAAGTAGCTTACCGATGTTGCAGCAGGCACTGAAAATTCTTCAACGAACACCACGTTGCATCAATAACGATAGCGTCACCGGAAACCAGTGTTGCGAAGTCTAAGTGCCAGATTTTCCCAGGCAGGAGTAAAAAAAATTCCCAAATTGGGCTAAAAATCCGCACATGCATTAAAAACTTGGGGAAAACCTGAAAAGTGGCAACTTCAATTAAATGCTTTCGCATTTATCTTAATGACTTTTGACTTCCAAATTAAAAAATAAAAATATTTATGCATTTTTAAGGCAATTTTTAATAGAGCACTGTCTATTTTTATTTAATCTATACGTTTTTATTTAACAACTACAAATCTACAAATCCAAAATATAGATTATACTTTTAAAATTTAACATTATGAAGTTTTTAAAAAAGTTATTTGGATACTCTTGTAATTTGTAATTTAAATGTGTCTGTGACTGATAAAAAATATTTTTTTTTATATGAATGCTTTGAAATTTATTAATAATAAAAGAATCATACATTGTTACGTAGATAGTTAAATATCTACATAGTATTAATGATTTGGTCCTTTATATGTAACATACATTTAATGATGATTCGGGCTCAGACTAATTAATTATATTATTTTTTAGTAAAACTTTTACACAATCTGACTGTAAACTGTCCAGTCTATTGTCTGTGACAATGTTGGGAAAAACCTCGACAAAACGTCAGGAAAAAACCTAGACACGTTAAAAATAAACAAATATGACGTCAAAAAAAGCCTCCCACCAACACAAACAGTATTTATTATTTGAAAATGAGCATGTTTCAAATTATTTTATTTTCATATAAGAATGTATTTAATTTTTTTTTTTAAATTGTCAATCTAAAAAATTTCCATATTTTAGGCAAAATCCTTATAAATTCCCCAAATTCCCATTTTTAAAATTTGGCTAAAAAATTCCCACGATTCGGAAAATTTCCCGCGAGTTTGCAACACTGACGGAAACCTACTAATTGGCGTAGATCTACTGGATTACCAAAGTAATTTGTTTTTTCGATTTTTGTGACGTAAATCAACTAATTCGTTGGCCTCCGTAGAGCTAATTAAATATTCCGAAAAAGTTTTTCCGTAAATTTATGACATGCGCAGAACGAAGTGCCTACGTAGAGAGAAACTAAGAGTTAGAGAGATGAGAGAGAGAAAGAAAGGGGGACCGAGACTGGGAGTGAGAGTCTTTCTGAGAAAGATGGAAAGAATACGATGAGATTTTGAGTAAAAGAGAAAAGGGAGAGAGAGAGAGAGAGACTTTAAATATTTATTAAGAAACAAGACAGAAAAAGGGATGGGGATAATTTTGTTTTAAAAATGTAGTTGTAGGAAAAAAAGTCACAGAAAAACAGTCACACAAAATAGAAGTGCCTTAAATAAGTTTTTTCGCGCACCAAACCCAGGTGGTGGTGACCTAAGACTCACTAAGAGTGAGTTACAGAATTCAAATTGAAAAGGAAAATCTATCATTATTTGTATACTTAAAAACACATGTAAAAGTAAGCATGAAAAGTTGACTAAAAGAGTACTTTGTAGAATGCTGATGACGGTGATAATTGATAATCATGATAATGTTATTGCTATCAGTAATATTATTGTTATCATTATAATATAAAGTTTATCATTATCATTAAATTCAATTCTGTCCCAAGCCCCAAACATTAATAATGGCATTATTATTAACTTAAACATCGTAAATCTGTGTATGTTTTAATTTTAAAATATTCACGGAACTTCCCTACCTCGAAATTAGTTTTACTTCCGGTAATTTGACTTACGAAATGATAATGGCAATGGACCATGACAATAAATAAAGATAACGTAAAATCGGAACGCGTATTGAATCGACACCTGTATACAGTTCTTCAGGCAGGCCGGCCAGCGCCATTAGTTTTGGTCAAGTTCAGTAATCATAAATTATTTAATAATGCTATCGCAGTTCCTCTTACAAACTAAAAAGCGTGGTAGTGGTGCATCCGTTCACACTCACATGTTTTGTATCGAATAAAATAATAAAACTAAATACTAAATGTTGAGTCATAGTCTCATAGTTATACTAAGTCTAAGTTATAGTACTTTGTCTAGAATAAGAATTATAATAGAATATGTGAATAGAAGGAGCGTCTGAAGTCTGTATCTACTCTACGCACTGTACTGAAGTGTAATGACTGTACTAACTGTAGCTAAGTACTATTTTGCTGTACACTGTACTGTGTCTGTGTTATTTTATTATTAATTATTATGTAGTCAATGTAGTTATTATTACGATTATTATTAGTATTGACTATTGAATAATTGAATAGTATTCTTATTCATTCATTGATAGTATGATAGATAAGATTTTAAATTTAAGTAGGCCAATAATAATAAGATTAATACTTAATACCAATACTAATGGAGTGTCTACAACTACGACAAAGTAACGGCAGACAATCCGTGCGGATGTGACTGGTCTGGTGCTACGACATGTCGTAACGTAACGCCAGCAACATCCGCACGGGTTGTCTGCCGTTACGACGTGTCGTAAACAATTTTCTGTATTTCAATTATGCTATTACTAATACTTAAATACTAATACTAATATAGTTCTCATATTGAAATATCATTATCACTAGATAAGCTAATTAATGAATTTTAAAGGTTTTAAAAAAAAAAAAAAAAAAAATCTAGATTGAGTTTTAGTTTTAGCCATTAAATGAAAAACAGTTATATATTTAAAATATTACACTTTCTGTCATCAGCTTCGCTAGATCAAGTGATATTCCGTTTGCTTCGTAAATGATATAACTCATGACACTATTGATAGCGGGATTGAATCCCGCTGCCATCATGTTTTTATTTTAAAATTTCATTTATAATAATTAAAAAAAAAAAATCATGAGTATGCTGATAATTTTTGTTATTATTCTGATAAGCAGATACGTTGACTAAATCTGTTAAAATAAAACTATTTAGGTTTTAGACTAGTAACACTAGCCAATCCACATATGCTTGGCTAGAGTTACGACATCCGGTCTGCTGCTATGACAGTCGTAAAAATGTGTTATGTGCTTACTTACAGTTGCGACTAAAACTGTATTTAATGATGCTGATATTATTTTTTTTTCATTTGATTCGCGAGTAGACACTCAGTCGGCTTCACCAACGAAAAAGGTGAGTCGTGAGTTTAAAAAATGACTATAAACCATCACTGTTACTTAATTGTTTGGAAGATATTTAGAAAAAATTCTCTGTATTGAAGGCATCGCGAAAAAGTGCTGAACGCAAGCGGGGGAAGCGGGATTTGTAGCCATTGTCAGACAAAGGACGAAGGAGGCATAGCGCACCATGCCCCACAGACTTGCTCGTCATAAATAGTGCAAAGAGAAGCGGGGGGGGGGGGGCTGAGAAAACGGACACAAACAGCAGCACGAAGAAATGGGGGGGGGAAGGCGAGTAAACGAGGAGTCCTGTGTGGTTGTTATTACCTGCCCCCCCTTTCCCCCAATACTAATAGTATTAGTAATCGAGTGAAAATGAGGTAGAAGGATGAATTGAATAGTTTCCTGTGACAAGTCTGCAAATGGCACATTTTATTATTCCACACGAAACGAATTATTTT
Organism: Radix auricularia; assembly: GCA_002072015.1. Lineage (NCBI taxonomy): Eukaryota > Metazoa > Mollusca > Gastropoda > Lymnaeidae > Radix > Radix auricularia. The sequence continues at coordinate 16,342 of MUZC01001736.1, read as the reverse complement.
AGGCCTACATTCTTGCGATTGTGCGCAAAACAGTTGCTTGAGGATTTTCATTTACGGCTTTAGGCTTTGGCTTTACGGTATACTAAATTTTAATGCATCTGCATCACTTACACAAGTATACTATAGTATAGCGAAATCGGCTGATATATTTATAATCGGTAGACCAATATTAAAATTAAATCTATCTAAATAATTTATTTAAATACATTTAGATTTTAGAATTAATACACACACAAATAATGTCGTATAGAATATAAAGGAGAGTTTGTTAAGATTTAATTAATTCTTTCCAGGTGTCTACTGCTAAGAGTGACTAAAACTAGTCGTAGCAGAAGTTGCGTATGTCGTAGCACTAGTTTCCTGACTAGCGCTACGACACGTCGTAACACTAGCCACATCCTAATACTAAAACGACTGTGACTGAGTCGGACTAATGACTATCTTATCTTATATTTTACAGACGCTCCTTCTGGGCAGAAGATTATTGTGTACTAAGTATTTCTATGGTTTGTGTTTAGTCCTTTATTCTTAGTAGAGTTTTAAATGATGATAAAGTGTGTGCTTTTCTAGTTTCTTCAGGCAACCCATTCCACGCCCGAATACTGGACGAAAAGAAAGAAAACTTGTAAGTGTTTGTTCTTGCATACGGAATAAGAAAGGTGTTTTTATCTTTATGTCTATCTGAGGGTTGTATTAAGTTATCTTTGTGTTGTATTTCTAAATTAGAATTAATTGCCTTAGGCCTATGTATAATTACTAATTTACTCTTGGTTCTTCTATCCTCTAGTGTTTCAAGGTTTAATTATTTAACTAATGGTGTTACTCTGGTCAGTTTTGAATATTCCCCAGTAATGAATCTGGCAGCTCTTTTTTTTTTTTTTTTCTTACTTATCAATATTTTCTTTGGTGGATGGGTCCCATACAGAAGATGCATATTCTAGTATAGGTCTCACCAGGGTGAGGTAGCATTTTAGTTTTATATCTTTGTTACATTTGTAAAAGTTTCTTTTTATAAAGCCTAAGGTTTTGTTTGATTTTTTAATAACTTCATTGACATGGGGATTCCAAGATAGTTTCTCATTTATTATGACTCCTAAGTATTTNGTTATCTTTGTGTTGTATTTCTAAATTAGAATTAATTGCCTTATGTATAATTACTAATTTACTCTTGGTTCTTCTATCCTCTAGTGTTTCAAGGTTTAATGATTTAACTAATGGTGTTACTCTTGTCAGTTTTGAATATTCTCCAGTAATGAATCTGGCAGCTCTTTTTTGGATTTGTTCTAACTTATCAATATTTTCTTTGGTGGATGGGTCCCATACAGAAGATGCATATTCTAGTATAGGTCTCACCAGGGTGAGGTAGCATTTTAGTTTTATATCTTTGTTACATTTGTAAAAGTTTCTTTTTATAAAGCCTAAGGTTTTGTTTGATTCTTTTAATAACTTCATTGACATGGGGATTCCAAGATAGTTTCTCATTTATTATGACTCCTAAGTATTTTGCATCTTTAGTTTGGGTTAGTTCTTTTCCATGAATGAAGTATTTTGAATTGGCAAGCGTTATTCCCACAGCTGTGTGAATATTGCCAGCGTTATTCACACAGCCAAAAATAGTGATAGTTATACTGACTTTAAATTAAAAAGCATACTAATCTATAGTAATAGAAGTCGTTCGGCTAATAGTAATAGATATTGATATTGAATCGTAAATAGGCTTGTTATATGCCTACGGCCTAAATATGAACATCATAAATCATTGTATTTATTAATAATGTCTATCTTAATAGTTATATTTTTAATTAAAAATTAATTTTACTTGTCTTAGTGTTGTTAACCTTTAGAGTTTAGACAAAAAAATATTTGAATTTATTACAGCCTACGTTGTCGTCCATAAATGACATCACGCTCAACCTGTCGTCAAAAAGTTTTGCATCTCCCCCATCCCCAATTAAAGCAGTTTTTTTTTCTATTTGAAACTGAGCATATTTAAGTACCTTTTTTGTCAAGTAATTATGTATTTAGTGTAAGTCTGCATTCTAATAACAACACTCGTGAATGCATGTAAAACGTCAATATACAAATTGTAAACAATCCAATATTTACAAAAAACTATTGTTTGAAGTTGTGCTGTTTGATGTGACGTCTCATTTCTTCAACACTTACCCCCCCCCCCCACCTTCGTCATTAAATGTCTGACCGTTTCCCCTCTAGGTGCGTGACTTCATTTAAACAATGGCCCCTTATCTTAGTTAGCTATCTTTTTTTTTTAACTCAGTCATAAAATTAAATTCTCTACCCCCCCCCCGCCGCTTGACAATACATATATTTATATGAGAAATAATCATGTATTACTATTACTGCTAGTCATTTATAATTTATGTAGCGTTACTTCCTTATTTGACAGCTATAGATGTGGAGGGATAAAAATAGATAGGCCTGGGGGAAGTTAATAAATATCATCATAGCATAAGTAATAAAAACTCGTGGTTTACAAATATAATAATTTTTTTTTAAAAAAAAAAGAGAAAAAAAAAAAAGAAAAACTATGCGCCACCTCATGGATTCGATCCACCTCCACCTCAAAAATAAGACACACTGGTTCTCACCATTCCTCTACCGACGCTCATGAAAACAGAAAGTGTATTTTAAGGTCATAACTTTTTATCCTTCAAATGGACACCAGTGCGCATGCGTCATTGTGTCTATGACGCAGACGTTATTCCCACAGCTGTGTGAATAATCACTCCGTTTTGAATTTCTTTCTTTCTTTTTCTTTGTTACTCTTAGCAGTTGATTTTTTCTGGGTGGAAGGACATACTCCAGTTAGCTTCCCATTTTATTAATTCATCTAAGTCTTTTTGTAAAATTTTGCTAAGGAGTAACACTTTCAGTAGTGGTAGCATCTGGCACAGCAGTTACAGTATAACTGTCAGTTAATTATTAGTAGTTTATGACACGGCAATCCTCCTAATCCCGGTCCCAAATTATTTAATTTATTTTACACTAATAAGAGGAAGTATAGTACATCAAACTAGGGGTGTGCCGGATCCGTTTTTTTCAACCTGATCCGGTTCCGGATTTTCTTATGCGAAATCCGCCGGATCCGGATTATTCCGGATTTTGGATGTTTCTATTTATATTAATTAAAGTATGTGTCTCATTAAGACAAAGAAAGCTATAAAAGCAAATGACCCCGTGACCTATCAGACTTTCCTGATCACCGGTTTAAAGTCTGTTTCAGGCATTAAAAAAAATTATCGGCGCATGCCGCTTAGTGAAGTACCTATATTACGATTGGTATTTGAAAGACGTAGCAAAGATCCTGGGTGATTAATCGGCCCACAAATTTTAGTTTGGTCTTTTAGTGACAGTTTTCCTGCTAGTCAAAGGCATTTGATTATCACATTAATAGTACGGCGAGTGTGGCTCAAACCCTATTTGAACAGAAAAAACGTGGAGGGGAAACGTGTGTGCCGCAAAATTCAATTATTCTGGCGAGTTGGCAATAGAAAAATAATGTTTTTTAAAAATAAATTTGGGCGATTAGCTGATTACAATTTAGAATGTTTCATTTATGAGTCCTATTTCAGTGACCACAAACCACTTGCAGTTAGATTAAAGAGAAAATAAAAAATTTTAAAATGTAAAGAAATGACTTTTAAATAAAAAAAATTTCAGGTATATTCATTACACAAGAAAATTCATAAAAATATGTCTAAAATCTAAACACAATTACTGATAACTACATAATGCTGATATCCAACATAAGTACTGATACATAATGCGAAAATGCGCTAACATGTCCTGAGTCCAAAAAGGGACCAGGCTTAACATTATTTTTTTTAAACATTACCATGTCTACAATACACTACATTGATTTAATAATTTTATGAAAACTTACCCTATTTACTCGTTCTAAAGTCAACCTTCCTTTGCTCAAAATCTTGGGGGGAAATGGTTGGGGGACGGGGACGGCAGGGTAAGCTTACGAGCAGGTCATTGGTGCTTTCTGCATGTACATTGAATATTCGTGTTTTTAATATAGATCAACACATTCTTTAAATTTTAATACAATAAAATCCTCTAGTGAAAGCTATAAAAATGACATCCATTTTCTCTGTTATTCAGTCAGATCTCTTTGTTCTTCAACTTGTTCAACACAAACAAAAGGAAACAATCATAATGACCGATTTAGCTTGTAGTTTTTAAAAAATGTGTACTATTTTGTTTAAGCTGTCCTATTATTTTCTGGGGTCGGCTTGCGAGTTGGTTACACACTTTTTATACTATTCTCTTCCAAAAGAGGAGGTCGGCTTATGAACGAACGAGCTATAGAACGAGTATGTATATTGTACCTTAGGTATATTACATGCCTTGCTGGCGAGACACCTAAGGGAATGAGAGGCCAAGTGAATTTGGTGGCCCTAAATGTACATGTAATAGAAATATAAATAATAAATATGGAAAGATTCTTGTGCGAGGCCCCCACTATGATGAGACTAATCAGAGGCCTTAGGCAGCTGCCTAGTATGCCTATACTATGCCCAAAACCGACCCTGCTGTAGCTGGGTACCCTACAGTTGAACTCACCATGCTTTACATGAGATGTATTTAATGTATATGTTCATTTTCTTTCAGCCATTTGCTTTTACCTCTGCTTCTTTACATTGACTGCATAAACTTCCAGTCACTTAACACTGCTTCAATTCATGTTTAGCAACACTATCACATTAACAGTACATGGTTTACATCATTACTTGTAGGTGTCAATTTACCTCAAATCATTTGTTATGATATTTAAAGTTGTTTTTTTTTATAACTGTTCAATCTTATATTTTATATCTCATGTTATCTACTAATTTATCCATAATTTTGTACACGAAAGGGCAAGACAAGAAAAGAGAAGCTGTTTGAACTAAATGAAAGACAAATATGACTTGGAGTGTCATCCTCACTGTAGTAGTTATTACCTACATTTTATTGAATTGGATCAAATCCAAATTGAAGATTTCAAAGTTTCATGATAAATATGTTCTTATTACTGGTTGTGACAGTGGGTTTGGACAAGCAATGGCCTTGTAAGTTGTCAATTGATTCATCACCTATAATTCAAAGAGTAAATTAGCCATTTAGTATTAAAAACATCCTATCCTTAATGGATTGTCAACTCATAAAAGAACTATAACATTATAAATTTCAATAATTTCTGTAGAGTGCCCATGTTGATAAAGTAAAATGAAGCATTTTGTCTGTTTGGTAGAGCATTGTCCCCATCTATTGCAGGCGCCTTGATGACTTAGGATTTCATGTCTTTGCTGGCTGCCTTACTAAAGTTGGATGCTCAAACTTATCAGAAAGAGCATCTCAAAGAGTATTCCCATTATTATTTGATGTCACTCATTCAGAAAGTATTGAGCAAGCTTTAAAAATTGTGAAAGGGAAATTGCCTATAGGAAAAGGTATGTGATATTGCTGTATTTTGTGAAAGATAAACGTAAATAGTAGGGCTGCGGAAATTATCGATTAATTTATCGATTAATCAGTAAAAAATTTTACCTATTAAAATTATTTTAATCGATAAAATAGTGATTAAAACTATGGAAAATCTTTTAAATGGTGTAATCGATTTATCAATAAATAATCAATTGTTAATAATAAAAATAAAATGCTTTTTTGCGTACAAACTTCTCCATTAAAAAAAAAAAGATTTTTAAAGCTGTTTTATAAGGAAAATTACATCAACAATTAAATATTGTTTTTACTTAATTAACAATAACAAAATTCAAATTCAGTGACATTATATTGAACTACTTATAATGTGAATCGCCTGTTTTTGTTACTTCCCTTGAAATTTTCAGCTTAATGACTTCATACATCTTATTTTTGCTTTAATCAAAATTATTGATTAATTATTTGGTAATTTTTCAAAAGTTAACGATTAATTTTAAAATAATGGATAACAGCCCTAGTAAATAGTTATAATTTAGATGGAATAGTGTTAATACATGTCTGAACCACCGGTAATTTGAAGTATACAAATCTATGAACTAACAGTCATTTGAAGTGTTTAAGGTATAAATCTAGGAACCAACAGTAATTTGAAGTATACAAATCTATGAACTAACAGTCATTTGAATTGTTTAAGGTATAAATCTAGGAACCAACAGTAATTTGAAGTATACAAATCTATGAACTAACAGTCATTTGAAGTGTTTAAGGTATAAATCTAGGAACCAACAGTAATTTGAAGTATACAAATCTATGAAATAACAGTCATTTGAAGAGTTTAAAGTATAAATCTAGTAACCAGCAGTAATTTGAAGTATACTAATCTATGAACTTGAAGTCATTTGAAGTGTATAAGGTATAAATCTTGGAAACAACAGTAACTGAAGTATACTAATTTCTAATCTGAATTGAAGTGTATAAATCTATGAACTAACAGTAATTTGTAGTGTGACTAAACTCACGAGTTGTTGGGCTATTAATGTATATTTCTCTATAAAATCAGGACTCTGGGGTCTTGTCAACAATGCTGGAGTGGCTGGGATGATGGGGGAGCTGGAGTTTTGCACCATTGACGACTATCAAAAAGTTTTCAATGTCAATTTGTTTGGGCTCATTGAGGTGACCAGACACTTTCTGCCACTGATTAGAAATGCACATGGTCGTATTGTCAACATGTCCAGTTCAGCTGGACGAATTGCTGTAGCCGGTGGTCCTTACTGTTGTTCCAAATATGGAGTAGAAGCTTATTCTGACATTTTAAGGTAGTTTTAATTCTCCAAAGCACTAAATCTTGCTATACTGCAAAATTAAGTAATTCCTTGTAAAGACTAAAATGGGCAATGTATGTCTCATGTGAAATATGTAATGTACATTTCATATGGAATAAGCACATGTACATAGCATTCATATTAAACAAAGTCATTAACTCTTGCATTAACTTACATTTACATCTCACTCACATACATAAGGATAAAATCCATTTAAAGAGCTCAAGGGAAGAAACGACCAAGTCATATTTTTGTTGTTTTCAGATTTTCAAGTTTAGAAGATTAAAATTATACAGATTTATTATAAATTAACTAGATAGATTTGAACTTTTAATTGGGTTAGAGACATAAATTTTTCATAAAAGTTCATACAGAGCATTCTATTTTTTATCTTCTATCAGTTACAGGGGATAACTTAAAAATTTCAAAAATGTCACATAGCCGTTTCTTCCCTTGATGTCTTCATTTGTTAATTAGTATTAAAAAAATTAATTTATCTAAATTTGTGTGAATAAATTATTTCATATAGCTTGAAAAAAAGGGAATTTCATTCTCAATTTAAAAGATAAATGTAGTTTTCTCAAATGAGTAGTCCCGGAAGATCACAGAAAATTTAGAAGGTAATATCTCGTTTTGAAACCTGACAAAAACACAAACAAATGGTCTCTCTAACTCCTACAGCCAATCAATAGTGGAGAAAAATTAAATCTCATTTTCATATTGAACAAATACCTTTGCTAACATTGAAATTCTTCTATTGCTTTCTTGGCAGACAAGAATTGTATTCTCAACACATCAGGGTGTCCATTATTGAACCAGGAGGTTTCCAAACAAATATAGTCAACGTCGAGTCAATGGTTGAAGATATCAAGAGGGCTTATGAGAAGGCAACGCCAGAGGTTCAGAAAGTCTATGGACATGACTACGTGGATTTGTGTAAGGCAATCAAGTTTTTAACACAGATAGCTCATTATTTCTTACTTATTCATAGGAGGGATTTATATGAAAAATAATGTTTATTTTATTTTTTTAAAGTATTAGTGATTGTATATAATTTATACTTTAGTAGAGAGTATGTGATATATGTATCACACTTCTAGTTCTCTCTTTGGAAAAAAAAAAGTAAATAAAGTTTGCATGCAAAAATCCCTCACATATTGCATTTTTAAAATTATTAATTTATACAGAAATAATAATAAAACCGTCACTGTTGCAACCTATCAAAAGCTCATATGTCTCTCTTGTATACTTTAATATGAAAATGTCATAACCCAATGAAATATCAAGTCTCTAAGATATCATAAAAGTAAGTGTTACATTAATATTATGCATCTTTGAACTCGCCTATAGTATAATCAATGTTCCTTTTAATCCACATTGGTGTGCAGAGTTCCTACCAACTCTGCTAGTTCTATAGAATTACTGCACATGGAATTGTGATAAGGGTAGTACAATATGTGTTAGTGGGGTGTTAAATATTTCACAAAAAAATGAATAATGTGCAACTTTGAACACAGATCAACATTGAGGGAACATTGATTACTATGACTTTATATTAAAAGAAAAGTACATGTGACCCTATGAATAGTTTATTTTATTTTTAAGGGACACATTTTAAGAATATTAAATAATTTTTACAGGTTTTGGGAAATATTTCTGCCAAAAAACCTCACCAGGAATTAAATTTTTAGTAATAGTCAATGGCAAAGCAGCTTACACGTTTTCTATGTAACACCACCAAACATTAGAAGATTCATTTCTAATTTCAAATCTATTGGTTGTATTTCTGTTTCAGATAGAGGATTTGTCACTCAGATCAAATCTATTGGCTGCCCTGACATTGATCCTGTCCTCGATGACATCACTCATGCCCTCACATCTAGATTCCCAAAGACCAGGTATACCCCAGGAAATGATGTCAAATATTTTTGTGTTCCAATGTCTTATCTGCCAGATTGGATCGTGGACTGGGTTCTGAGAGCACTGAAAACAAGCAGATTTCAAGCAAAAACAAAGAAAAACGCTTAAATAAAGGAAGTTTGATTTGTTGTTGTTACATAAACAGATCCATGTCTCAATTTACAACAAGTAGTGGTGTAGTGAGGGTTGGTGTCACCCCCCCCCCCACACACACCTTTGTTTTGTTTATTTTTCTTAAATGAGTCCTAGTTAAAGCATTGACAAGAACAAAAAGACGTTAATTGAAGGTAAGAAAATGAGAGTTTGTAAAAACTGTAACAGTGTGCTATTATATCAAAGCTGTCAATCAATCCTTCAATTTCTGTACAACTTTCTTGTGTTTTTTTATAAGCCCTAGTTTTGAGAAGTTTGCTCACAGATTGTAAGAAATAATTGAAGTCAATGTTTCGTGAAAATTTCAATACAAATGAATTTGAAAGGGTCAAATACCAAATAGTCCACACATTTTTGAAACTCAATATCAGCATACCAGAATATCAGCTGAATCTTTGTTGAAAGGTTGCTTTTCTAACTAAGTATAGGGTCACCTCATTTCTGATGTGTCAAAATTAAACTTTTGATAAAACAAACAGTTGGACATTTGTGTGAACTGTCAGCATGATGGTTTATCATCCACTCATAAAATATTTATAAACTGAGAAGTTGTACTTTTAAAATTTTCAACATTTCCTTTTGTTGTTACCCCCCCCCCCCCCCCAATGACATATCAGTTCCCCCTAGCTACACCACTACTTAAAAGATTTTCATGTTATTTGCTGATGATTTATTTGTCTAATGTTGATAATTAATTTGGAAATGTTTATACATTCCTAGCAGACGGCAGCATATAACTTATTATAACTGTCATATTTTAAAGATATAAAATAAGTCAGAATACAACCTTACGCGACCTGATTATTAAAATATTGTTATGATTGATAGTCAAAATTATAAATGTCTTTCAAAAATTTTTTCTCGTGATAACGATACTACACTGATGTCATCATGATTGTATGTGATTGTGATAATTTTTGCTGCTTATTTAGTTTTGATTATTTTACTTTTACTGTACCCAAGTATTCCATTTTACTTCTTCTGTATTTAACATTGGTTTAGTGCTTATTGATTTTTACTTTTACTGAACCAGGGATTTTTAAAAAATGTATATTGAAAGTTATTGGTTATTTCCAAGATAAGAAATCCCAAACTATTCCTCTTATTGCCTCAGAAATATTCTGAAAATAAAATGGTTTGACAAGGTCAAAAATTCCGAACTGTGGGAGAGGTGTGGACAAAGGACAACAGATCATGGAAAGGAAGTGGAGATGGATTGGACACAACCTTCGAAAAGATAACAGCAGGGTGAGGCAGACTTTAGATTGGAACCCCCAGGGCAAATGCCAGCGAGGAAGACCCAAGCGTACATGGAGACAGAGCATGTTAAATGAGGCTGGAAGAACTGGAAAAAGCTGGGAAGAATTGAAACGACTGGCAAGGGACCGTGCACAGTGGTGAGCTTTGACAGAGGCCCTGTGTTCCACAAGGAACTCAAAGGACAAATGATGATGATGATGATATTGAAAGTTATTGGTTATTTCCAAGGTAAGAAATCCCAAGCTATTCCTCTTATATTGGGATCTTTATGAAAACAACATTATAAAAAAATTTGGGGGATACATTTAAAAGGCGAGAAAGCTCTGCCACACCTACAGCTGCCAGAACATCGATGCAACAGACAACAACAGACAACATTAACATCAAAACTTCTAATAATTCTGTTAAACGAAACAAAAAAAGTTTGTTTTTTTGTGTGTAAAAAATGAATAGGCCTCAACTTCAAGATGTTAGAATAACACTGCACAAGAAGACTTGAAGAAGAGCAATGGAAAAACTAACATGATTCATAGAAATTACACAACAAAAAACAAGGATGAGTTTCTGTGTTTTGATTGTTTCACACAAGTCAGTCTTATTTTACTGTTATAAAAATGTTTTAATATTATCTATGTTAAAATATACTTTGGACTATATTTTCAACAATATCATTTTAAATATTTGATTACATTACCAACTTTTCAATAATGTGATTTTATTTTTGTATTTTAATAATTGACCAACCATTTTAATAATTTTATTTTTTACATATTTAATTATATGACTATTACTATTACCTACAAATTTGAAAAGAGTTAACTTTACATATAGAAAGAATTTCCCTTTTTTATATTCATTTAAACATTTTTAAACATTCTAAAAGTTTTTGTTTTTTATGACAAGTATTAAAGTTTGTCTTTCACTTTTATTATTTATATCTTTTCTAAAAAATTGTGTGGTTTTGACTTGATTTGTTTTTTGGTTTCTCTTCCTAAAGCCAATTGTTGCTACTGTTATATGACAGATAAATGTTCTAATGGTACTGTTAGATGACATACAAATGTTCTAATGGTACTGTTAGATGACAGACAAATGTTCTAATGGTACTGTTAGATGACAGACAAATGTTCTGTTGGTATTGTTAGATGACAGACAAATGTTCTGTTGGTACTGTTAGATGACAGATTAATGTTCTGTTGGTACTGTTATATGACAGACAAATGTTCTAATGGTACTGTTAGATGATAGACAAATGTTCTGTTGGTACTGTTATATGACAGACAAATGTTCTGTTGGTACTGTTATATGACAGACAAATGTTCTAATGGTACTGTTAGATGACAGACAAATGTTCTAATGGTACTGTTAGATGACAGACAAATGTTCTAATGGTACTGTTAGAAATAGATGACAGACAAATGTTATGTTGCTAGTTTTAGATGACAGATAAATGTGGTCATTACTTCTCTAATGATCTTTGATTTACTGGTGCCTTTACTTTTATTAATTACAGATATTTTAGTTCTAGTAATCAGAAAACTTACAGAATTCATAAGCCTGCTAAAAAAAACTCTCCCCTCTCAGTTCTAAGCTGTACTAATCAAGCCAAAAGATTAGCAAAAAATGCCGGAAATAATGTGAAATTTTGATAGTAAGGTAACTTTGAAATATTTTCTCTTGATTTAATACTATAGAAATGCAGGAATTTTTTTAATAAGCCTTTAATTATTATTTAAAATCTGACTGTTATAGCTGCCGTGTTGAGATTGAGTTCTCACTTTCACTGTTAAGACTGAGAGAATCTCTCCAGAAAACTCCCTATCACAGTTAAAACTGAGAGGATCTCTCCAGAAATCTCCCTATCACAGTTAAGACTGAGAAAATCTCTCCAGAAATCTCCCTATCACAGATAAAACTGAGAGAATCTCCAGAAATCTCCCTATCACAGTTAAAACTGAGAGGATCTCTCCAGAAATCTCCCTATCACTGTTAAGACAGAGAATCTCTCCAAAAGTCTGCCTATCACTTCAGAGAAACTCTCCAGAAATGCCTATCACTGCTGCAGTGTTGAGACTGAGATA
>MUZC01001735.1:685883-712484 GCA_002072015.1 Radix auricularia | reverse complement strand
AAAAAAAAAAAAACAACATACAGCATACCCTATTAAGAAAAGCCAGCGGAGGGAAAAAAAAACACTCACTAAGCTTCGACTCAAATAATTTGTTTTAAAAAAAATAATTAAAAAATTTTAATTAAAAATTAAAAAACATGCAGACAGAATTTTGTTACTAAACCCGTCTGTCAGAAAAAATAAGAGAGTCTTCAATAATAAATAAATAAAATAAATAAGAAGAAAGAAAGAAATACTGAAATACAATGTATTTCCATTCCTTAATTTCTTTCAATGATCGATGCCAACCTAATAAACATGCTGACCAATATGAACACATCTCTTCTGTGTCCCCAATATCCAAATGAAGAATGGAAAGCATCAGGCAGGAAGTGAAGGCAACGCTCCCATCTCTAGCGGATGAATGTTTGGTCAAACTGATGGCTCACCTGGAAGCCCTTGGTCTGGAAGAGGTGGACGATTTGAAGTACTTGAAGGAGGATGACGTTAGCGGTGTGCTGAAACCGATACAGTGTCGGAAACTGCTGGGGAAATACACCGCTACAGGTATTAGGCCTACTTCCTACTTGTGGGCTGCCAAAAAGGAATAAGGCAAATTATCGCACCATATTCCTGTAATTTCTTTAAAGTCATGAAAGTAATTTTTAAAAATGTTTGTTCAGTGTGGACGAAAATATCAGACAAATCGAACCACGGATGATTGGCTTAATAAGTTTTGCTAAATTTTCTTTTAAAAATTTATGTTAGATTCACAAAAAAGTGACGCTTTCCAACATTACGGTTCTGAGCATGTCACGATGACAAATCCACCAGAACGTCTGTATAGACAGCGAGTTAGGACATTTGACTCAGGAGTCAGTGTCTCCAGGACCTCCTCAACATCGTCTTCACAGGGAGACACGACCACAGCACCACAGACAGACGCAGGCAACGTCTTCCAGGAAACAAATTCTGTTTCGACCTGGTCACCACAGGACGGTGAGGACCGCTGGAGTGGTTATGATGATTATTACCAGGAGGAATTTCCGGAGGATGATGAGTCAGTGGAGAAACCAGCGTACATGAATGTGAGTAGAAGTTGATCTGTACATGAATGTGAGTAGAAGTTGATCTGTACATTAATGTGAGTAGAAGTTGATCTGTACATGAATGTGAGTAGAAGTTGATCTGTACATGAATGTGAGTAGAAGTTGATCTGTACATGAATATGAATGTGAGTAGAAGTTGATCTGTACATGAATGTGAGTAGAAGTTGATCTGTACATGAATGTGAGCAGAAGTTGATCTGTACATGAATGTGAGTAGAAGTTGATCTGTACATGAATGTGAGTAGAAGTTTATCTGTACATGAATGTGAGTAGACTTTGATGTGTACATTAATGTGGATAAACGTTGATGTGTACATAAATTTCATTAGAAATTTGATGTGTTTATGCATGAATGTAATTAGAAGTTGATCTTTCATGATCCAGTCCATACAAAAGTGAAAATGTGCGCATCTATGTATTACAATGTAAGTATTCTAAAAAAAACATTTAATGGATTTTTACATATTAGCGAAAATCCGAAAAAATCACTTTAACTTAAACTTTAACACAGTTATAAACACAAATAATCGTAATTAGATTTTATTTAAAATGCTTCATTTAAAAAAAAGTTATCATGGATTTATACTAAGACATCTTTTAAAGAAACCTTTGGTTCTCAGAGACCTCTCTAATTAATTCAGAAATATTTAAGCTGCTACTGAGTTCATATTCAACTGCGCATAGATTTATAGCGAAGTTGACAATCTTGTTTGAGATGTAGTTTCTAAAATAGTTCTTGATTTTTTTTTTTAGGTTGGAAAAAATTCTTTAATCGGTTCAGAAGTTACTAAAATTCCTAGATGATACTCAAATTTGGAGTATATTTCATTTTTAAAAAATGAATTTCAAATCTTCCAAATATCCTGAATATTCTTTCTTAATAAGAGAATACACCCCTTTTATTTAATTAGAAATTGTATATCCACTGATTCTCCATGTTAAAAGGCTTTCTAAATCTTAGCAATTTGCCAAAATCACAGAAGAACTGAAATCTTTCAGTTCATATTTATGATATAAAAACACTAAAGTAACTGTTGTGATGTTGCTGCTGAGAGAATGTTTGTTCTAAAGATTTGGCTGCAGTGTCAACAGGGGCGAGAATAGTAGGCTTGCAACGATATATCATTGTAAAATTTGAAGAAACGAAAGATTCGGGGATGCCAATTTTAAAAAAATGTTAAAATAATTGTTATCTGGGCGCAAAATATCCTAGTTAGATCTACACCAGAAGAATAAGTATCGGAATAATTTATATCCAACTAGCAGACCCGGTCGTGCGTTGCAACGATCTCAGTAAAGATGACTATTTAAGAATTAAATGAGAGATATGTTTTAAAAACAATTATGCCAGAAACCTACACGTAAGTGTGAAAAAAAAGTCCAAGTTTCATAGCAAATAGATAAATAAAATAATTTAAATTTAAAAGCTTAAAAAATAAGAAAAAAAGACATTAAATGGCCAGGCTCTAAAATGAGTGATAATTTGTACTCAAGCTATGTTTCTCAATCTTTAAATTATGTAAAATTGATTGGGGAATTAAATTATTAACGTGCATTACAAAAACGTTTGGGGACGCCTGCCCGAGGGAATGAACATATAGAGTTCAGTTCCCTATAGTAATTATTTATAGACTCTTGAGTTTTTATGTACTAAGATTGTTAACATCCGTTATTTTCTCAGTAACTTAAGCTAGCACTTATTTTTTATAAAGGTAATATAAGGAAAAAATGACATTTAAGGGCCCCTTTGCCCATTCTGTGCAAGTTGTCAATTTCAAATAGCGGTTAATTTTAATTCAGTTTCATCATGAATATATTCCTTTAGATTGTTAAAAATAAAATGGGGCACATATGTTAAGCATGTACCAGACACAGACATTCGACGCCCCCGGCCCAGAAGGAATTGAAATTAGAAGTTCAGTGCTCTATAGCATTTTAATATGGGCTACCAAGATTTTATTAAACAATTTTGTTTAAGATCAATTCATTTCCACAAAAAAATTTACGCATAAGGTTATTTAAGAAAAAAAAATGACATGATGGGGCCCATTCAGTGCAAGATGTAAAGTTGAAAACACCTGTTTATTTCAATTTGCATGATAACATATATATTTGTCATTATTTGTCAAGACCATTAAAAATTGAATGGGCAAAATATCTTAAACATTTACTGAAAAGTTTGCTTAAGATCCATCAATTTACCAAGTAGCTAGCTTAAACTATTTTTATATCGCTCATATAAGTATAAGCAAAGAAAAAAATATTAAGGGCCCCAGGGCCCATTCAGTGCATGATATAAAGTTCAAAACATCTGTTCATTTAAATAAGGATAATAATGGATATATTTATCATTATTTGTCAAGACCTTTAATATTGAATTGGGGAATAAAATATTAAACGTTTACGAAACAGGTATTTTGGGCCCCCAGCCCCGAAGGAGTTGACATTAGGAGTTTAGTGCACTATGGTATTTTAATACTACTTATTAATTATTTATATACAAAGTTTGGTTAAGATCCATACATATTGTAAGTAGTTTGTGCTTAAACTAATGTTTATATACCTCATATAAGTTTTAAAAAATTACACTATGGGCCCCCGGCGCTCAAGTGTTTTTAAATTGAGAGAAAAATGTTACTAACAGTAAAAGTTTCTTAACAGTCTCAAGTTTTTGTAGACAATTTTTTTAAAAGATCAATTCATCTACTCAGTAGCTAAAACATAAACTTATTTGTTAAAGCTTTTATTATTAAATTATGACATTAAGGGCCCCAGGACCCATTCATGACAGGATATAAAGTTCAAAACACCTGTTTATTTAAAGATGGATAATAATGGATACACTATCATCATTTGTTAAGAGCTTTAATAATTTAATTGGGTAATACAATCTTAAAGGTTTATAAAATAGGTATTATGGGCCCCCAGCCCCAAAAGAGCGGCCCTATGGAGATGACCTACCTATAGTATTTTAATATTGGCTAATATATCTATATAGATATAGATATGTAGATAGATATAAGAGGAAAACACATTAAGGGGCCCCGGGCACATTCCGTGCAAGATTTCAATTTCAAAAACATGTTCATTTTAATTCATTTTCAACATGGATATATTTCTCAAGATCGTTAAAAATTGAATGCGAAAAAAAATTTAAAGCTCAGTGCCCTTAAGTATTTAATATGGGCTATTAAAATTTTGTAGACAATTTTTTTTTAAAGATCCTTTCATCTACTCAGTAGCTAACACATAAACTTATTTTTATATAGCTTTTATTAGCAAAATATGACATTAAAGGCCCCAGGGCCCATTCACGACAAGATGTAAAGTTGAAAACACCTGTTTATTTTAAGATGGATAATAATGGATACATTTATCATCATTTGTCAAGATCTTTAATAATTTAAATGGGGAATACAATTTTAAATGTTTATAAAAAAGGTATTATGGGCCCCCAGCCCTAAAAGAGCGGCCCTTAGGAGATGACTTACCTATAGTATTTCAATATTTGCTATCAAGAATATAATTAGAAAATTTGGTTAAGATCCGTCCATTTATCAAGAAGATAGCGCTTATACTAATTTTTATATAGCTCATATAAGCAAAAATTAACATTTAGGGCACCCGGCGCCCCTTTAGTGTTAAATGGAGAAAACAAAGTAGCCAGTTACCATTCCGGAAGGGCACTCAACAGTCTCAACAATTTTCATGACGATCGGATGAATGGTTTAGTCAGCTCTAACGGACAAGCACACATACACACACAGACATACTTTCATTTTTATATATATAGATATGAAGTTTTGGCAGTAGAAACGTTTACATATTTTACGATAGTTCCTTTGTTTATTTTCTCAATTTTTAATTTTTTAAATTCTTTTTGATAAAAATTTCCATTGTTCATAAATTTCATTTCTTGAAGCTAATTAAAAGTGAGGATTTTTGCCGCCCCTTAAAAAGTACCCCCTCTCGTTACGCCACTGGGAAACAAAGGCGGCTGGGAATGGCGTGTAACCCTCATCGCCGTAGGCTGTGGACGCCATGTCATTTGCCAATACGTTCTTAACAGAACGTAAGACGCAATAATCTTATGTATAGATAGGCCAGAATACAGAGTGTATTTAATTTAAAATGCCAACGGCATAGTTTTGATACAGATTTGTTTGCTGGATCGCTTTTTGTAAAAATAAATTTTTATCGTAAGTATTTTGTCAAATTTTAGCTTTTAGAATGGAGACTTCTTGAAAATCAAGATGCTCAGCTCCACACCATCATTGCCAGAGAACTGCTCACCACAGAGAGATCTTATGTTAGTAGTCTGCACACAATATACTACGTGAGTACTGCATAAACAACGACCCACTCCCCGAACAACGACCCAATCCCCGAACAACGACCCACTCCCCGAACAACGACCCACTCCCCGAACAACGACCCACTCCCCGAACAACGACCAACATCCCTAACAACGACCTACTTCCCAGTTGCACCTATTGTGCAAAACATCATATTGCAAGATTTAGTTTGGTGCTTCATTCTTCCGAACGATCTAAAGTCTTAAGGATTCCGCTAGTCAAAGCCAAAGCCAGATTTCAGCTTAGTTATCTCATGAGAGAAGAATAATTTAAACAATTGTAAAACGCATTGAAAAATAACAAAATAGCAGTGGTTCAGTAAGGGTTAGAGATTAGGGTCAGGGAGTTAATATTGTGGGATTAAAGTAGCCTTATTAATAATGTGAACCTACATATTCCAAATTAATTTAACCAACTTTAAAAGAAAAAAAAATTGGAACACAGGTGTTTTACACTGAGCTTGAGAAAGAAAACAGTTGGTCCCCTTTTCTACCGGACAAAACGCTCAGCCGCATTTTCTCCACCACAGTGAGCATCTACAAGCTCCATAATGATTTCCTTTTACCTCAGCTGGAAGAAAGAGTCAGCGATTGGTGAGTCTAGACTCCAGACTTTGAGTAGGTTGTGAGCAAAGGCCTGTAGACTCATACATTCCCTGGTTACTTAAAGACTCTTATAATTTCCCTGGTTACTTAAAGACTCTTATAATTTCCCTGGTTACTTAAAGACTCTTATATTATCTGGTTGCTAAAGACTCTTATAATTTCCCTGGTTACTTAAAGACTCTTATAATTTCCCTGGTTACTTAAAGACTCTCATACATTCCCTGGTTACTTAAAGACTCTCGTACATTCCCTGGTTACTTAAAGACTCTCATACATTCCCTGGTTACTTAAAGACTCTTATAATTTCTTATATTATCTGGTTACTTACAAACTATTATCTTCTATGATTAATTACCTACCCTAACATTCATTAAGTACTTAAAAGCTATTAATTTCATGGGCTACTAACAGACTCTTACATTAAAAGGTTACTCACAAACTTTAACATGTACTTGTTACTTTTGCGTTAAAATGACCAAATGGGTATCGATGCTAATTAAGGCGTTTAAGAAAAATGCGTTGGTTCACCATACATTTTACCCCCTTTGTTTCTGCTTACTGCTGAGGTGTTGTGAGTTAACACAAACCCTAATATAGCCACGCCATTGTGTCGTTTCTTTTATTGGACCTAACTTGACAGTTTTTAAATCTGTGTATTTTTAAAATAAATTATGTGGTAGTCACAGCCTATGGCGGATTAAGGGGGGGGGGGCTGAACGGGCTAAAGCCACGGGCCCCCGACGGTTTAGGGGCCCCCAAACTTTTTATATTTTATAATAAAAGTGTACAAAAGTTTGCACGAACCCTTGAAAATATAATAAATTAATAAATACTATCTATACAACTTATCGCGTTCAGACATGATAGTATTGATAGTACCTAATAATCGAAAAACTTTAATTGATTCACTTCGCATAATATAAAATATAGTTTATATTTTTAAAATTTCCCATTTTCGAGATGTTCCGCTGGCGTGTGGGGATAGTACATGCTCGTTGTGCTGCCGGTGTCGGGTTCCATTCCCAGCAAGGGCAAATACTTTTTTCTTTTCACACTCAATTATAACTACCGCGAACACATCAAACAGTTATTTCTTCGTGTTCGTTTTTTTTTCATTATTAAAATTTAGTTACAGTCTTATATTAGCTGTTAACAATCATTTTATTTTAAGGAGGCTGGCTGGATAGGGCTAGGGCCCCCGTTGGATTGCAGCCCGGGGCCCCATGCAGTCTTAATCCGCCCCTGGTCACAGCTCAATGATTATTAAAATATTTTTAAAAAAAGATGTTTACCCCTCTTGGAGATTTTAAATTTGTAGGCGAGTGCGCGATAAAAGCAGTGGTGTAGCGAAGGGGGGGGCAAGGGGGCAAATCCCCCGGGCGGCACTTGGCTAGGCACGGCAAATTCCTGGTCCTTAATTAGTTTGTAGCAAGAAAATTTTTACAAGAAAGTGAAATTAATAGAAACTTTTTTTCTACATAAATTTCATTTCCTTATCGGCTATTTATTTTATTTTATACTAATACTACTGTACTGAAAAACCGGAGGGGTTTTAGTCGTATGATAAACTAACATTGATGTGGTGGTAACTTTGTTGACAGACTATAGTTTTTTTTAAACGCAAAAAATTACTGTTTCCTATCAATTTCAAATATGAGCCAATCGAATGATCTTAGTTGCACATTGTGGTAGGGGGCGGCAAATTTCTCTAAAATTGAAAAATGTTAAAGATTAATACAAAGAAAAGCTAAGATAAAAAATTAAAAAGAAATGAAGAAACTACATTAAAATATGTTAATTGTTTCCTAATGTCATAATATCAAACTCAATTTTTAGTCTTTTGATACTAATGTTACAGAGCTGTAAAACAATATGGTCTGGAGCAGGGTCGGTCTTGGGCCACTGCAACCTATGCGCCGCAGTGGGCCTCGCTCTTTTATAGGCCCCACCTTTTTGAATTTTCACTTAATATCCTTATTTATGCCTTATCCCTACCCAAACCGGACACTGCGCAATCCGTTTTGCACACTAAGCCACGTAGGGCCCGCAAATGCTAAGACCTGCCCTGGTCTGAAGCAGTTTACAAACATGACACTAATATGCTGGTACATACAATTGATAAAAGTATGATTTTTTAGTAAATAAACTACTTCGGAAAATCATTGATGGCGAACTTGTATGGTTTATTCTTTCAAACGCATCATTATCTTAAACTTATGTCTTTTGTTTTGTGGCGTAAACAAGAATAAAGAACAACATTGCTTATCTAATGGAATTAAAACTTAGCACAAATAAATCCAAAAGTAACCATTCATGAACAAGTACTCAACATTTCAAAGCTTTTTTCCAATTGAAAGAGATCTGAAATCGGATTTAAAAATAGACTATTAAAAATAACAATGGATCGTTGTTGTAAAAGAAAAGAAAACTGAGTGGCAAGAAGTTCTTGTTAGAATGTTTTACTTTATTACATCTTGGCAAAATTAAATGTGAAGTCACAGATTGGACGATACTGTTGCAAATAAAAGCGATATTCTGGAACCAAAGCATTTGCTTAAAAACTAAAATCTAGCACTCCAATAAAATCGTTTGAAAAATGGTTTTAAAAAATAGGGTCAACTCAAATTCAAACTGAGATCGCAGAATTTTAGGAGATACAATTCACGAAAAATCATCTCCCAGAAACAAGATGTCAAATATTGTTCTAGGTATTCGATAGCTCTTTATATATTACACATTATGATTAAACAACCCTTCCTACCCATGCCTGCCCATCATTCATCTCGAGAAATGAGCTCTGAAGTTGATTGAACAACGTTCACTCGCGTTGATCTTGTTTCTTCGCGTTGCTATTTGTGACTGTTCTTTCTCCCTCTCCCCTTTTCTTTGCGAACATGGCCACCGCTTCATAAGTATTTCATGGAGACAATGCTTCATTTACTGCATCAGATTGAAATTTACTTTTTACTTGTACGCGGTGACAATTTCTCTTATAGATTGGCCTTTGAAATGACAATAAGGTAAAGTGACAAACTTTCAATAAGATTTGCCTCTATCTAACAAAACCGATATTCAGTCACGGACAGTTCTATGAAGCTCTCCCCAGAGTTCCATCTTTTTCACGCAATCACAGTTGTATCCTCAAAATCACTTCATTAGGACTATTGTATCTTTCATGAAGTCTTCACTAATCTATGAGTGATTCTGTGGCGTATGCAGGACTCGTCTAGTAGAAAAATTGATAATCAAAATGTGGACGTTTCAAAGATTTTATTGAAGTAAAAGCAAATCTGTAAACGACATATCTGAAATGATTTTAAATACGTAATGATAATGTTACAATAATTTATTACAGACGCCCAACTTGTGTTACTCCTTGTTCATGGAGGGAAATAATAAAAGAGTTCAAGAGAGATACAAAAACATAAAGTCTCAATGTGAAATCTGGTTCAAACAGTTGATTAAACATAATTTGTTTACATGGTGCTCCAACTGAACGAGCTTTCTATTTAGTTCACTTCCCCCAGAAGTGGTTAGCCTCTCCGTGGCCTGGGGGATGAGTAAGGAAGCGGAAGTGGCTGCGACCTGAAACTAATAACCACGGCGCCATCGCCAAACACAAGCACCGGAACCTATCGTAATAACGTTAGGATGGGCTAGACCTCACCGTGAGGTCCGGTGCTGGGTACAGGAGCAGGCCTATACCCAACATTGCCCGGCTAGGAACGCCTAAGACCGGAAGACTCTCTGGGCAAGGGGCGAAACGCACACGAATCGCCCTCAATGAGTTGAAGATTTCTGCCTACTCCCTCTCTTAATTAATGGTTCTAATTTCGAAAAAAGCAGGTCTTGGAATGGACCTTATAAACCCCCAAGTTCCGGCTAATGGTGGTATGCTGGCTGGGGAAGATACCACCCCTCTGGGCGTGGTGACGCACGACAGGCCATGTCCCATCGGTCAACCGGCGACTGACCGTATTGGTAAGGGTGCGAAGGGCCATCCAGAACAAGCCCTGGTAGTATTGCAATTGAATGTCTGTGGTATTAGGCAAAAGGCGCACGAAGTAACTAAACTACTCCACGAAAGGAATGTGGACGTAGCATTGTTCCAAGAAACGCTTCTAAAGGGTAAGCCGTTTCACATAACTGGTTACTCGCTATACCATTGCAAGTGCGATCGGCGATGCCGGGGCCTTGCCACAGCGGTCCGGAACGATGTAACGGTGGAATTGCTCGAAGCCAAGTGCTACAGCAACACAGATACCCTAACTGTAAGGGTATTCAAAGGCGACGTTGGCTTTACGATAACTAATGTCTATAATACGCCCAGGAACCCAATGACGCTTCCAATTGGGGAAGACGTCACACTAAGTCGTACGATAATAGCAGGAGACTTTAATGCACAGTCTCCCGACTGGGGCTACACCGAGCGGAATGCGTCGGGCCGATATATCGAGGATATCTGTATTGGCACGAACCTGATCAGATTACAAAACGAGCACAGCGAGCCGACGCTGCTGCATACGGGACACAGCACGGAGTCCCGCCCAGATCTAACGCTAATCTCAGCGGACCTAGAGTCCAGGCATAGACTGGAAGTACTGAAAGAGGTTGGAAGCGACCACCTCCCAATACTGATAGAGTTTGTGCTTGGTACGGATAAACCTCGATTTGATAGAAGGCATTGGCAGTTCCGCAAGGCCAATTGGCGAAGATACGAGGCCGAGAGCGAGACCAAGCTCGCTCTGCTGGACGTTGCAGGAGGCAACGTGGATGAAACCTACGAGAAGTTTATTGACACAATCCTCGGGATTGCGAGACGGACAATCCCGAAGACAAACGGGAAACAGAAATTCAGGCCCTACTGGGACAGGAGCCTGAACGATTTGGTAAAACGAAGAGCGAAAGCACGGAAAAAGGCTGCCAAGCTGAAGACGCCCGAAGCTCGTAGGGCGTACAACAGACTGACTGCCGAAGTCCGTGCTGCTGTCGAAAAGGCGAAGAAGGCCAAATGGGTCAATACGTGCGAAAAACTCGACCTAGCAGATGGTAGAAAAGTTTGGCGGCTAATTGATGCATTATCTGGTGCGGGTAATGCTAAAAACCCCAACCCTTTGACGACGACAAAGGGCCAACGAGCAAGTGAAACGAAGCGCGCACGGGCGCTGAACAAACACTTTGCCCAGGTGAATAAAAAGGGCGCCAGATCGGACTTTAGCCAAACTATCGACCAAATGCGAAAGGAGGGCTCCAGGAGACAAAGCAGGGGCCCCAAACTCGAGGTTTTCGAAGCACCTTTCACGATGACAGAGTTGCAAACCGCACTCAACAAATGCGAAGCTGGTAAAGCACCAGGGCCAGACGAAGTTCACAACGAAATGCTCAAACATCTGGGCACGACAGGCCGAATAAAACTATTGAGTTTTATCAATCGAACCTGGACTACAGGCACACTGCCGAAGCTGTGGAAAAAGGCCATAATTACCCCAATACGTAAGGAAGGGAAGCCTGGCGAACACCCGTCCAGCTACCGACCCATTTCCCTCACGTCGTGTGTGGGAAAGGTAGCAGAACGGTTAGTGAACGCACGGCTTTATTGGTACCTCGAGAAAACCAAAAGCATTCCGAAGGCTCAGGGTGGGTTCCGCAAGGGACGCAACCCGATGGACCACGCACTACGCTTAATTCAGACCATGACAAACGAACTTCAGATGAAGAACCACACAGTTGCGGTGTTCTTCGATCTAAAGCAAGCATACGATAAGGTGTGGCGTGGAGGGCTCCTATACAAACTACAGCAGTTAGGTGTCACTGCTAAAATGTACAGCTGGGTTAAATCGTTCCTCACGGACAGAACGATCAAGACACGCCTTGGTGAAGCGCTATCCAGCGAGGCACGACTGGAAGACGGGCTCCCACAGGGCTCAGCGCTTAGCTGTACATTGTTCCTAGCCAACGTCCACGACCTACAAGGCATACTCGAGTCACAGAATGCCATGTTTGCTGACGATCTGGTTATATGGAGTTCCGGAAAGGACGTCGCAACACTGCAGAACCGCTGCAGCATGATCTGAACCGTATTGAAAAATACGCCAGCCAATGGCGCCTAGAGGTAAATACGGAAAAAACGGTCCATTCCATTTTCACTAATGGACGGAACGCTCTGAAGCATGAGGTGGTGCTTCAGATATGCGGGAAGAGGCTAAATTGGGACCGGACACCAACGTACTTGGGTATAAAGCTGGACCAGAAACTCCAGATGCATAACCATGTACGTGAATTATGCGCCAAAACCACAGCTAAATTGTCCCTGGTGAAGAAACTGGCTAGCACGAGTTGGGGAGCGGACGCAAGACTACTAAGAGCTCTCTATCTTGGTAGCGTGAGAAGTGCTATTGATTACAGCCTCCCGGTCCAAGAGGGTCTGGACCGAATACAGAACCAAGCTCTACGGTTCGTATGCGGGGCGTTGCGTACCACACCCACCGCCGCGGTAGAAATAATGTCAAACGTAGAACCCCTGGCAATAAGGCGTGAAAAGGCAATCATGACTACGGTGGAGCGATACCGTAGGTTGGAGCATGACGAACCCTGCTATCAACTACAAGACCGATGGGTTAAGAGGACAAGACTAAAGAGACCCTCCTTTATGGATGCGGTCCACGAACTTGAAGAATCAGTCCCCCTACCCAAGCACAGGGAGCGAATGCAACTGGTCCCTGCTCGAGGACCACATGAAAGCCTTGATCCGCCTGATATACGTCTGACACTGGCAAATGCCGCGGTGACACGGGCCAGTCCCGTCGAGCTCCTGCGAGACGAGGCTCTGCGCACAATCGAGGCCTATGGAGACAGCGTGGTAAAAGTCTTCACGGACGGCTCACGTTTAAGAGATGGCAAAAGTGGATACGGTGTGCTAATTCAATACCCCCAACCAGGACCTGACAGCGTAGAGCTGTCGGGACCGTGTGGATCTACTAACAGTAGTCACGAAGCCGAACTGGACGCGATTCACAGGGGTTTGAAGGAAGTACGCCGTCGTCTAGCTAAGAGAAAGAATTTCCCGACTGTCGTGGTCTTCACCGATTCTCGGTTTTCGCACGAAACCTTGAGTCGAAGCTCTCTGGAGGCCAAGATAGTAAGTGCCATTCTGGATACAGTAGGTGACATCCTGGCACGTGGCGGCAAGGTGATCCTACAGTTCATGACCGGACACTGCGGCATGACCCAATCAGACAGGGTCGACGCACTGGCAAGGGCAGGCGCAGCCCAGCCCCAACCCGATAAGCCCTTGACCCAACTGGGGGTCAAGTCGTGGCTAAAAGACCATTTCCGAGAGAAATGGCTTGAAGGCTGGAAGAATGGGAATACGGCCAGAAAGGTATACCAGAAACTGCCGCGACCGAGGAAAAGGGATGCCTGGTGGAAACTTGATCGTAGTAGTCAGTCTCTCATAACTAGAATGAGAACGGACCATTGTCCCATACGAAGCTACCTATACAAGTTTGACAATAGAAGGGAACTGGCCTGTAGGTTGTGTGGCTGCCCGGAGGAGACGGTGGCCCATGTGCTAGAGAGTTGCCCCGAGTTGGACGGGGCTTTATTTGGTGAAGTTGCAATACCTGCAGAGGACTACCTCTACGGCGATGCCCGAATGTTGAGGCTCGCCTGCGAAAAATTGAACCGGGTTTTAAGAGCCTAACGGCTCAACCCAACAGAGAATGAACATTCATTTAGTTCACTTGAACGTCGTTACGCAGTCTTTTCACGGGTTAAAAACACCAATACCATGTCACAAGCGTCCTAATAATTTTACCAGGATCGCTTGCTCCAAGATTCATAAAATTACTTTTACACAATGAATAACTACACTGCTAGCAGAAACAAACTTTAATGGCTACCCTCCATGCCACAACACCACTTCTACCCAAAAGCTCTCTAAACTTTTACACATATTCTAATGACGTCAACAACACAACTACTTTTGCACGCTTTCGCACCACTAACCAATAACTTTTAATACCACAAAAGCGACCATCAAACACATCACCGTGCGCAACTCACAACAAGTTACAATGACAAATTGGTCATCCGTGACATACCACTTCATTTATTTAAATTTATTAAGATATTTATAATATAGGCTCAAAGTTACCCTGCCTCAAATATTATAATGTATTCAAACATTGCTTCCAACTGTCTTAAGAAATGCAACGTGTTAAAGTAGCTTATTTAAAATTCAGTTAATTAAAAAATAATTATAATCAATGATGAATACACCATTGATTGACTAATTTATTGCTATTTTTGCTATTAAGCAGTGCATGGCTGACAACAATGATACATTAAAGGTTGAGTCAAATAGAAAACTTCAATGTTAGTCAAGAAATAAAAGCCTTTTCTTTTTAAGATCTAAGATATAAATGTTTAATCTCATTATTTATCTTCTTTATAAATATTTTTTTATAGCTTTTCCTTTTNCCCACGCTACGCCGCTGGATAATAGCTAATTAAAGGGGCGTAGTCTGGGATGTACACTGGGGCGTATTCTGGGATGTATACTGGGGCGTACTCTGGGATGTATACTGGGGCGTATTCTGGGATGTATTCTGGGGCGTACTCTGAGGCTCTCTTTTTCTATGTACAGGCGAGTGACACTGATCTGGATATTCGGAGTATGATCCTGTGGGGGGGGGGATGGGGTGGCGATAAATAAATGTTGCTCCACTTGCAGCGTCATGAACCTTATACCTTTTAACGCTTCTGTATGCAGCCTAATTTGCTGAGGCGTCACCAGGGGGTGCGGTTGTTGCAGACCGCACCGAGTGACACCATCACAAGGGGTGAAACCAACATGTAAAATCCTGTGTGTTCCCGTCGTTTGGTACAGGCAGACTCGGAAGAGGTCTGTGGTGTAAGTCGTGAGGGGGTGACACCGTGAGCTACATCACTGGGTGACACCAACCCTAGTGACGCCTCTGCTAATTTTGAAGGAAAATGTGCAACGACATCTTTCAGGTCAATGCATCTAATTTTGGATTTCATATTTAATGTATTCGATTTCCTGCACGATTTCGACTGTAACATTTCCAAATGAAAGGTCGAAATTCTCAAACATAATACACCATATTACGATTTCAGGAACAGTAATCCAAGGATCGGAGACATAATGAAGAGTAACGCCCCCTTTCTAAAAATGTATACCGAGTACGTGAACAACATGCGCCTCGCCCTAAGCCAGATCGATCAGCTGATGAAAAGATCGAAGCGGTTTAATGAAATCATCGCTAGACTTGAGGTAATCACATCATCCATAGATTTGAGGTAATCACATCATCCATAGACTTGAGGTAATCACATCATCCATAGATTTGAGGTAATCACATCATCCATAGATTTGAGGTAATCACATCATCCATAGACTTGAGGTAATCACATCATCCATAGACTTGAGGTAATCACATCGTCCATAGACTTGAGGTAATCACATCATACATAGACTTGAGGTAATCACATCGTCCATAGACTTGAGGTAATCACATCATACATAGACTTGAGGTAATCACATCATCCATAGACTTAAGGTAATCACATCATCCATAGACTTGAGGTAATCACATCCTCCATAGACTTGAGGTAACTACATCATCCATATACTTGAGGTAATCACATCATCCATAGACTTGAGGTAATCACATCATCTATAGACTTGAGGTAATCACATCATCTTTAGACTTGAGGTAATCACATCATCTAAAGGCTTGAGGTAATCAATAATCAAATCGTTCAGGTGTCAGACTTGTTCTTAAAGAGAAAACACGCAGCCACATAACTCAACCGCTGCATGAACTTCATTGGCTCCCTGCACAAGTACGCATCGAATACAAACTGTCCGTTCTCCGCCAAAACTTATTTTCCGACTCTTGCCCTTCCTATCTTACTGAACTTTTTATCATATAACTTGTCTGACCGTTGAGTGTAGTGAACTCTTGCTATTTTCATGGTTGTGTAATTAATTCTTAGACTTAAGTTTTAAAAAAAAACATTTTGTTGTTGTTTTTGTTAGTTTTTGAAAACTCGACTCATCACGAAAATGAAAAAGTTTTTTTTAAGAAAGAGATCATATGTCCAAAACAAACAAATCATAATTCAAATAAATAATGACCTTCCGTCTAGATTGAAAGAATAATTTAAAGATATTTAACTTCTGATTCGTTGTTTTCAAATAGTGAGCTGGTAGAAGAGCATATTTCTATATCTTCCACAAGTAGCGGAGTATTTACCTACATATTTTTAAAAAAGAAGAGCATGTATGTATATATTCCTTAGTACAGGTGTCGGTGTTTCTATCAGTTATTACAATTAAAATAGCAGCAGTCTAATGGTTTTGATAAAACTGAAGCCTGCAATTGGAGGATTAAAGATTGAACATGTGTTGGGCCTGGAGGAAAAAGTTCCTATGCGCCCTCAAGCATGAAAGAATTTGTCTTTTCTTTCTATTCACTCTACTTATCGTGCACGGATATTTTTTCTGCTGTAGCTTTACAAGCTGAAAGTTTAATAAGTCTTTACATATTCTATGAGGGCACCGGAGAGTGGTGTGAATAAAAAATGTGTTTCGATTATTTTCTCATTTACCCAATAAACTGAAATAAGTAATAATGTTACTATGTTAATTTTATTTTAAATTTTTTTTTTAAATTCTTAATTTAGTTCAATCGGAATTGTTATAAAAGCAATTATAAACAGTGTCTCATTAAAATATAATAGGATTCAGTTCAGACGCAATGCAGTATTATTTTTGTCAGTAGAATGTACTTTTTGAATTATTATCCTGTGTAGAAACTACCAGAATGTAAAAGTCTGTCATTACAGCACCATATGGTGGCGCCGATGCAAAGGTTAAAAAAAGTATGAAATGTTCATGAAAGGTGAGAGAACATGTCATAGGAAAGTTAAAGTTTAGCATAATATTATGTTTTAAAAATCCATCATAGACTATATTATAGTGTATTTAAATAGAGTAGAAACACAATTCGGGCTACTTGAAAATTCCAATGTTTTAATTTTTTAAATTTTTTTTTGTTAACCTTATTTGGACTCCATGACACTTATGCAACTTAATGCTACCAAATATCTTTTGAATCAGAAGCACATGGATCAAATTTTACACAATAGACTGATCTTTATTATGTTTGCTCTCTTTGCCAAACCAACAGAATATCTTCGTGCCCTTCCACCGGATTCGCCAGACATGCAGGATTCCCAAGGTATTATTTGTTATCTCACTGTCCATAGAATTAGAGCCCTGCCACAAAGTCTAAGCTGTGCTGGTGTAGCATCTCTTTCTTCACCAAACTTTTATCTTAGTTTACTTTACCTTACAGCTGAACACTTCTGTAATTAAGAATTACACTAATTGATCATAAATTTAATACATTACATGTTTCAAACTGGATTATTTTCTTTAAAGTGTTATGAATTTAGAAGTACCTTGAAACACTAGAGGATAGAGGAACCAAGAGTTAATTATTAATGATACACAAAGCAATTAATCCTAATTTAGAAATACAACCCTCAGATAAACATAAGGATAACAATGCCTTTCTTATTCCGTATGCAACAACAAACACATACAAGTTTTCTTTCTTCCCGTCCGATATTCGGGCGTGGAATGGATTGCCTGAAGAAACCAGGAAAGCCAACACTTTATCATTATTTAAAACTCTATTAAGAATACAGGACTAAATACAAACCATAAATAAACGTAGGACGCAATAATCTTCTGTACAGAAGGACCGTCTGTAACATATAAGATAAGATAACATATTGTTAGGAATATAAAAGTAAATAAAGGTTTTGCATGTAGTCAAATGAATGTACACTAAAACCCATTTCTGCTCCCACCTCAGCTCATTTATTAAAAAAAAAGATGAACAGGATATGAGGCAGAGATGTCTATGAAGGAAACTGATCTCAGTGTAATTATTCATCCTTAAAAATACATTTTTAGGGCTGTTAAGGATTAATTTAATTTTAATCGTTAGCTTTTGAAAAATTAACGATTAATTAATCGTTACTTTTAATTAAAGGCACAAATTTAAATGTATGATGTCATAAGTAACACTTATTAAACGTTCTTGTTGAAAATACAAATAACACTGGACCTGGAATGTCTCCTTTATATGTCATCTTTTAACAAACTACTCAAAAAGACAAGTGTGTTGACATTATTTGGTTCAAGTGATGAGCGGGTCTAATTGACAATATAACCAGCCGAGCTGAACAATCATTCACATGGAACTAAGGTAACTGGTATGCAGCGGCGTAGCGTGGGTATGTGCCGCCCGGGCAGAGCCAAAATTTGCCGCCCCCCCCCCCACCGCCAAAAAATATGCTAACGCTGTAAAGTAAAGATAGTTTTTATTAGAAAGTAATAATAACACTGTTTTTCCTGATTGCACCCTCTTTCGTGTATCAATATTTGCAGCTTTACCGTCCTTAATAGCCTAAAGTGAAATAGCAATAGATTGTTAATAAATTTTGGCGTAATCGGTATTGCTTGTACTTAATTTTTCATTAACATAATTTTAGAGAAGACATTTTAAGAACTTGCATCACTTATGACAATTGTAAGCAATGTTCAAATTAATTATATTGTTTTAGGCAAGATAACTTGGAGCCTTAATATCTTAATAAACTTTTATAAATCAAGTTGTCTTTAATTCATTAATTCTTGTTTAACCTTTGGGGTAAAATAGTCTTTCCTTGACAATGTAATTTGATTCCTCTATTTTAAAGCCAACATTTCAAAGTCGAGCAGATCGCCTGGAGTACGAAAATTGCATCTAAGTTTTCTATATTCTACATACCTGCCAAAATATCACATTGAATTTCTACAGTAATCTCATCTGATGCATAATAGAACTGTCTAATCAACTGTTTTTCTAAATAACATGGATACATATTTTTGATCACCAAAAATTTGCTGTCTGGTTCATTGAAGGGAAAATTCGATTTAAAGGATGGGGTCTCCACATAAAATTTTATCAAATTTCAAATCATTCTTAAAGTTTTAGATTAATTTCTCTGTGAGCATCTTCTGTTTAGCATTTTTCTAGCACTATACATTTATAAATTATTGCGTGCATCTTTGACATAGCTTCGAAAATGAATAAAGATTTTATTGTGACTAGCAAAGTTTCTGCGTCTGTTGGTATAATGCGTTTTCTCTCTCTGCCTCTGTCAGTTTTTCTATAGCTTTCAAAATAATCTCAAAATGACTATGGTATATTCACCATTTCTTATCTTGAAGCCTTGCATGTAAAGTAAGTGGATATTCCAAACGATTATGGGCATGAATAAGAATGCGTAACAACGTTCTAGACTACGAAAATAGATAATTCGTTTTAGTTGGATTATCATGTAGATCTAAACAGATTAGATTTAATGAACTATTTGAGCAAGATTTGACAGTAAGAGTTTATGTTATTGCGTCTTTCTTAAACGCCTGTATACTTTCCACCCATAAAAAAGAAGTATTAACACATAAAGATCCCTTGCAATCCATTATTTTAAGATCGTCGTTTATTAGAAATCATTTCAGAAATGTAAACAGATTCAATTTTACTTCAATAAAATATTTTAAAGACTTTACAATGTCTACTTCTTTATTTTCATATCAGATAACTGGTGATTATGTGAAATATATGAATATATATCGATTACATTAGAACAATATGGGGTATCTTGTTCATGAAAAAGGATAATTTTTTGCAATCTATAGATTCATCTCTTAAAAATGATATGAGCTCAGTTTGAATTTAAGATGACACTTTTTAAAACCTTTTTTCATACAATGTTCTGGGAGTGCTCGATAGTACTTTGCATGCAAATCCATTGGCTCCGGAATATTGCCTTTATTTCCATTAGTATTTTCCTCTCTGTGACCGAAAAGAAATAATTACTTTTGCCAGGAATTAATTATTAATAATGTCCAAAATTTTAACCAAAACGTCCGGCCACTTTGGTTTTTTTTCTTTCACAACTTATTGTTTTTATGTGTAAATTCTTTTTTATACGATTTCTGATGCTTTTCAATTAAAAAAAACAACTTTGGAAATGTTGAGCACTTGTTCTTGGGTGGCTACGTTTGGATAAATGAGAGCAAAGTTTTAATTTCATTAAATAAATAATTTTCTTCATTATTTTTGTTGATTCGTGAAATCAAAAGACATTAAAATTTAAATAATAATGTTTTGGTAGAATAAACTATGTAAGTACGCCAACAAATCTTTCCAGTAATTTATTTAAGTTAAAATCAAACTTGAATCAATTATATATACCAGAACCATATTCGTACACTAATTCAAACCCTTTGTTTTACACTTCATTAGTATTAGTATCAGAAGACTTTAGATTCAGAAAGGAGTTGGAAGTTCTGGCAATTGAAATGTTCACGTATATAATATAGCTCCTCTATTTCTTTGAATTTTGTTATCTTTGCTTTTATTTTATTTTAATAAACTTTATTTTATTGCTTTTCATTTTTGACGACAATTAACGAGGAATTTGCCGCCCCCTCCTTTATACACAATGTGCCGCCCCGAGCTTGACTCGTGTTTCATGTACAATAAATTTTGATTTAACAACAGGAGCGGCTGTCAAATTTTAAGAATCATTTAAGCTACCACTACTTCAGTGATATATTATCATACTACTTTCTTAAGTACTTTTCAGGACAATAGCATTAGTATCAGAAGAATTTATATCCAATAAAGAGTTTGAAGTTTTGACGTTTGAAAAGTTCACATGCCTTAGAATAGATCGTTTATTTCTGTTATTAATTTCTTATTTATTTTCTTTTATTTCGATAGGAGCGTCTGTAACATATAAGATAAGATAAAAAGCTCGACATTCTTATAATTTTTTTCTTAGACACCAATTAACGACCAGGAATTTGCCGCCCCTGGCAAAGTGCCGCCCGCGGCATTTGCCCCCTTGCCCCCCTTCGCTACGCCACTGCTGGTATGCACAAAACGGTCTTGGCAAGGAATGACATTATTGGATGTCGGTGTTCATTAAGTTTCCATGATTGTAGAGGATTAATGGATTCATGAACTTTCATCTCCATTTTGTAAAGCAGTAATTCATTAGAATACTGTCGCCATTTTCTGTCTCTGAGTCAGACTCCATTACTGCGTAATACACTTCATTTTGTTTGATAAGTAGGTGAAATGTTAGAATCATGGTGGGCAAACTTAAGCAATATTTTGAACATCAGTCAATGTTCGTGTAATCGTCAGCAAATTTATTATTTATCGGACGCTATTTTTTTAAAAAAAAACTTTTTGACTTCCAATAATTTGTAAATGATGGGTCAATTAATCGTTAAAAATAATTTATTGTAAAAATTTTTAAACGATTAATCGAGCAATTAAACTTTAATTTCCGCAGCCAAATTTTATTATTATTATTTTTAATTTTTTTATTATTTTTTTTTTTGGTGTTTCGTAGACGCTCTGTGCCTGATTTCTAAAGCATGTCTTCATTCTAACGAAACGTTGAAAAAAATTGTGAGTACCATAACAGAAATAAAATAAAAAATATATATCACTATAACATGTTTTAAAAATCTGTTATAGATAAGCAATAACAAATGAAACCTTTCTATGTCTAATAATAACTTGATCAATGCCGGTGTTGCAAAATAAAATAATAAATAAATCCTTTCCCATAAAGAGTCTTCCCCCCTCCCCGGAGAATCTATTTTAAAACAAACTCAATGGGGGAGAAAATATTTTCCCTCCCGATTAAAATAAATCCTCCCCTACCCTATAAAATAATGCCTGCTCCAAAATAAATCCACCCCAATCACACTTTCGATATAAAACAAAGAGATCATTCAAAAACAAAAGAATAAAGAACACTTACTTTCGTATTGCTTGAAAATTCACACATGATTACTGTAATACTATTTATGGTGGTGTCGTAGATACATAGAGATATGAAGGGTTAAGGCTCGTACCGTTTGATATAATTTGAAAAATTGCTTCAGTAGTTGATTTTTTTCCTATTGCACAAATTGGCGCACAGGGAGTTTTTGATGTATAAGGGCGTTTTTTTTTTTTTTTTTTTTTTTTTTTTTTCATAAATCAATGATTACGTCTTGGAAAGCATGGTTTTGTGTTATTATTATAAACGTTCAAGTAACACAAACGTCGTGTGTTCAGACATCCTCAGTTGAAGTCGGGGGGGTAAAAGGGGTGGGAGCGACCCGATTAAGTAAACGCACGAGGGGCGACGACAAAAATCTGGCTACGCAACTGACCTGTTAACCTATGATCTGATTATACATCGTGTTTTTTTAAATAAAAATATGTGAATGTCGTGTGTTGTTAGAAGCAGAGGCGATGCGTCAATAGAGGGGTGGGGCTGGTGGTGCTGACAGCACTGGGTTTCACTGTAACAAGGGGTGACACCAAATGTAAAATTATTTATGTTCCCGTTATTTAGCACTGGAAGAATCGGAGGAGGACTGTTGGTTTAGTCGTGATTGGGTGAAACCTTGAGCTTACTGCTCTGGGAGATGCAAACCTTATTGACGCCCCTGGTGAGACAGCTGCACTAATAATAATAATGCTAACACACACACACACACACACAAACACACACACACACACACACACACACATATATATATATGAGATTCATTTCACACACACAACGGCGCATGTCATCAATAAAAAAAAACACTTCTGAGATACACCTTAATCTCTTGGGCTCTAACATTCTGTAAGGTAATTGACTTTATACCTAACTAATTCCGCGGCACGCGAATTTCAAGCTATCTAAGCGTGCGCCTCACCTCAACCCAGATATCCACAGTACTGTGGGCTGCACAATAAAATTAACGAGTCGTTTGACTCCAACCCTAGCTACGACACTCGTTGTATAAACGTTTGACATAATTTTTGTGTGTCTAAGTTTTAGCATGTGCTGTGTTTCTTGAGACAGCTACACAAAAGTAATTCAATTTAAAAGCTTTTTAACTATAATTTAAAAGTAAACTTTATTTTAATTTTTAAATTTACAAACATTGGCTACTTGGATTTGCTAATTTTTCTGCTGTAAATTTTGTAACCGCTACCGGTAGAAGTCGGTAATAATTTATTTATTATAATGCACACATAGAAATAGCAACTCTAATTTAAACCATAACCACTGGTGCTTCTAACAAACATAAAGAAAGACTTTGGTGTCACATTCTTGTATTACATAATCATCTTTGTGTTTCAGTTCATTTGTCTGTTACTCTTTTAAATATTTCTGGGCAATTAACTAACTATAAATATGTGTCTATACAAGTATACACCCCCTTAGCCTGCAAATTGCTACACTCTTGACTAAGTTTAATATTGTTGAATTTCCAATAATTATACACAAATGCATGTAGAACCAAAAAAAAATAATTCAGTCATAAAGTTTAATAAAACAATTATTTATAATTTCTAATAAGTAAAGAGGGGATTTATTTTAACCCTGGAGATTTCATTTTAAAACAAAGTCTCCGGGCGTGACTTTATTTTAAAATAAACTCTCCGGGGAGAGATTTTATTTTGAGGGAGACTTTATTTCGTGACACGGGTACCTGTAAAAGGATTAAATGGAATTCTTACATAAACTTATTGGAAATTTTTAATGTCATCCTTTTATTGTATAAACAGATTTATCAAGTCACGCGGACTACATTTATTCATGGCAAGGCCCTCTCCCTTGTTAACAACTGTCCAACAGGGAAAAACGTCAAATGATTATTTATGTCAAACTCAAACTTATGTTTCGTTCCACTTCCAGGTCATTTAAAAATAAGTACAAAAAACATGGAATTTTAAGTTACATAATTTTGAAAAAAAAATTGTAAAAATGAAAGAAGAAAAACTCCTTCAATGTCTACAAGTCAAATGACTTTTGTTGATTTCAGGAAATTTTCCAAAAGTTGCTTGACGTGTACAAGAAATTGAGTGGCGTACCACGTGACTTTATCACTCCCACGAGACAACTTATTGCTAACGGACCAGTAACAGAGATATCCCTTATAAAGGGCGAGAATCAAATGAGGCATTTATTCCTGGTAACGTTAGTTGTTTGTTCCGTTGGTATGTACAGATCTATGTTCTCAGATGGTTTGTGTAAATATATATGTGCTCAGTTGGTTTTTGTACAGGTGGTCACAGTACCAGTGGCGGATTTAGCTTTGTCTGCGGGGGGGGGGGGGGGANTGGGGGGGGGGGGGGGGGGGGCAGAAAAATGCAGTGGGCGCCGCAAAAGTTTACTAATAACAGAGCATTGGGCAAATACTAGGGCTGTTAAGGATTAATTTAAATTTATTTGTTAACTTTTGAAAAATTAACGATTAATTAATCGTTAATTTCGATTAAAGCCAAAAATTTAAATGTATGATGTCATTAGTAACACTTATTTAACGTTTTTGTTGAAAATCTAAATAACACTGGAATGTCTCCTTTATATATATCAAACGCAAAAAGACAAGTGTGTTGACATTATTTGGTTCAAGTGATGAGCGGGTCTAATTGACAATATAACTAGCCGAGCTGAACCATCATTCACATGGAACTGATGTAATTGGTATGCTCGTTGATTCAAAGTCGACCTTCTCACCTAGATCACGTTCATTTGAAATTAATGCCAATCCAGACAGACGTTCGTTTGTCGTTGAGCGCAAATAATTTTGATGTCTTTCAATCACTGTTAACAGGAAGATTGAAGTAAATTTTATAGAGTATTGACACATTAGGGAGACCTGATGCCATTTATTTTTCAGTCAAGAATGTCAGAAACTCTTTAAGTTTTCGCTCAATAGATAGTGATGAACGTTGTGATGCATACACATCTTTGAAAATATAATATTCAACGATTGCTTCTTCAATGTTAATGTGTTTGTAAATTTTGCATCAACTTCGAAAAGAATCTTTATTTTCTTCCAACATTTGTGATACAATATAAATAAATAGCTGTGCCCCTAAAGTCACTAAATCGATCATCTATTTATTTTTGTGGTGTATCCAAGATAGTGAAGTACGTTTCAGCTTTAAAACTAGTAGTTGGATCATCAGCCCTTTCATCTCTACTAGGTTCGCCTGACATACTTTTATTTTTTGCTATTCGCATTTCTTTAAATTTTGTTTTTAAAATCTAGGTTGAAACAATGTTCGTTAATAAATGATTAGACATCTACTTTCAAAATATTAAAAAGCTTGATCGCTTCTCATTTCAACAAACTTATTTCTTCGAACATCGATCAAATTGTTTTGCAATTGCAATGTCACACTCTTGCGCTGCATGTGGTTTGTTATCACGAATATATCAACCAACTTTTGT
This sequence comes from Radix auricularia, assembly GCA_002072015.1. Taxonomy (NCBI): domain Eukaryota; kingdom Metazoa; phylum Mollusca; class Gastropoda; family Lymnaeidae; genus Radix; species Radix auricularia. The sequence goes on along the minus strand of MUZC01001735.1, from coordinate 687,035 downwards.
ACAAATAGCATCAGAAAAAAACAAAAAGCATATTTTGATATTAAAACAGATAGTCCCATGGCTTCTGCTCTGACACTTCCTTTATGTTATGTTGATTCCCCTGAATTTATATCTTCTAGAAACACTAGAGGATAGAAGAACCAAGAGTAAATTAGTAATTATACATAAGGCAATTAATTCTAATTTAGAAATACAACACAAAGATAACTTAATACAACCCTCAAATAGACATAAAGATAAAAACACCTTTCTTATTCTATATGCAAGAACAAACACATACACGTTTTCTTTTTTTCCGTCCGTTATTCGGACGTGGCATGGGTTGCCTGAAGAAACCAGGAAAGCCAACACTTTATCATCTTTTTTAAAAAGTTTTTCGGCTTGCCCATCTTGTACCAGAAAGTCATTTCAAAGTAATTTCTGTTGATTCATATTGAGATTAATGATGTTCTTTAAGAGTATGTAGACGTGGTAAACTAGACGTAAAGAATGCATACAACCTTTCAGATGTGCCAAAAACAACTGTACATCACTGTTTTAATTACATGCATTGCTTCGATAGTGAAAAAATTCAAAACATGGGCACAACAATGAACATAGATGGCATTGGTTGAAAGTTTGAAGGCCACTCTTAATTCCAGACATCACAGATGCGCCATCCAGGGGCGGATTAAGAGTGCACGGGGCCCCGGGCTGCAATCAAACGGGGGCCCTATCCAGCCAGCATCCTTAAGATAAAATGACTGTTAACAGCTAATATAAGACTGTAACTCAATATTAATAATGAAAAAAAAAAACGAACATGAAGAAATAACTGTTTGAAGTGTTCGCGGTATGTTATAATTGAGTGTGAAATTTTTTTTTTATCTCCCCTGCTGGGAATCGAACCCGACACCGGTGGCTTCACGAGCCTGTACTATCTCCACACGGCCAGCGGAGCTTCTCTAAAACGAGAAATTTTAAAAATATGAACTATATTTTATATTATGCGAAGTGAGCCAATTTAAGTTTTTCGATTATTAAGTACTATCAATACTATCATGTCTGAACGCAATCAGATAATATTTATTCATTTATTATATTTTCAAGGGTTCGTGCAAACATTTGTACACTTTTATTATAAAATATAAAAAGTTTGGGGGCCCCCAAACT
>MUZC01001735.1:661051-671842 GCA_002072015.1 Radix auricularia | reverse complement strand
AAAAAAAAAAAAAAAAAAAAAAAAAAAAAAAAAAAAAAACAAAAAAAAAAAAAACAACAACAACAAACAAACAAACAAACAAACAAACAAACTACATTTTGGCCCCCGGCTCCCAGTAAGTGATAATTTAAATATTTTTTCACCTGTTACCAGTGCGGGGGTGTACTCAACAATTTCCTAATATTTCATGCTTCCACCTAATCAGAAACCTGATCTTTCTTGAGACGTGATTGTATTTCGTTGTCTGCATTTTGTTAATATAGCCCACTTAAGAAAAAGTACATTTGGATCCCCGGCACCACATACGTGAGAATGTTATTATTTTTTTCGCCATTATAGCTAAATAATTTCTAAAAGTTTCATGTTTTTACGACACGGTACATTGGAGAATTAGTGATGAGTTTGTTTCTAATATGAGAAAAAACTACATTTGGGCCCCCGGACCGCAATGAGTGGGAAGTTTAAAATTCTTTTTCGCAAATTATCGTTAGGAGAGTGTACTTAACAACTTCCCAATGTTTCATTCTTCTACCTACACGTGAAATAGTAGAATGGGTCATTTTCAGTATTTATAAAGCGTAGGCCTATATTAGTTTATAAAAAAAATATTAAAAAAAAAAAAAAACTTCTTTGGGCCCCCGGCTCCCCATGAGTGGGAAGTTAAAAATTCTTTCACGCTAAAATATCGTCGGGTTAGCGTACTTAACAACTTGCCAAAGTTTTATGCTTCTACCTATCCGTAAAATATGATAATTAGTGATTTTCAGTTTTTATATATAGTTCGGGTCGCCGTCTCCTTTTTACAAAGATGAGGATATATACATTTGACAAACACTTAATATTTTTACATATTACATATAAATATAATCAAAAGAAATAAATTTCAGTTAAAATTACATAATATTACTAAGTAACATAAGAATAATTACAAGAGATACAAATAATAATACGTTCTTTTTAATTATGTATAGTAGAACTAATAAGTCAGTGCTCTGCACATTTTTTTTTTTATATCGCATAATATTCATTCATATATATTATATAGTTATATAGCCTTTGTAGGCCTCAATCAGCTGATCGCATAAATAACTTAACATACATTACAGCGCTTTAAAATTTATAATTGACCCATTAGAATATATAGAGCACCAGAAATGAACTAGAGCCTTAGGAGACTTAAGAAAAAACGTGATGACAAATACGAAGTTCATTGGAGTCGTTGCCAGAATGAGAAAACTGGTATCCTAATGAAAGCTGGTGGAATGTTTTGAGTTCAGCAATATGGCGATAGGCTCCGCCCACTGGCTTCAGTCGCTAGCGACCATCTGATAGCAGACGGCACCTCCGTGTAATCAAACCTCCTTGATCTACACCCCCTCTTATCCCTTCATTCATATAACCAACACTCCTTGCATTCGCTTGTGCTTCTTGTGTGAATTAACACGTGTTGACCTGGAAAAACCGATGTACAAGGTTGTCAGTATTTAAAGTTAATAAATTAATCAGTTACTAACAATTTCAAATGGGTAAGTCGTCGGCCGTGGGGCGGGACTGCATAGAGATGAATGAGGCCGTGTTTGGTTTTGTTAATAAAAACATCCCTGCTTTAATATTAATGTTATTTTGAAATACGCGGACATAGAATTTCCTATTGTAGACGTTGTTTATCTACCCCCTCTCCTCCCCCATTCGATTGTTTTGCGTGTTCTTTACCACGTGTGCCTCCATTTAAAAAAAAAAAGTATGCACCAAAATTTGTAATTTTTTTTAGTCAATAAATTAGTTACTAACAGTTTAAGATGGGTAACAGGCCATCCATAAATGACGTTTTGCACCTACGGAGGAGGCGATCATACATTTGTGACGAAGGGGGTGTATGTTTTAGAAATGTGACGTCACATCAAAACGTGCAACTTAAAATGAAAGTTCCACTTAAAAACCTGAATGCTTACAATTTATTTATTGACGATTTACATGGATTTACATGTGTATCGATTAAATAGAGTTCAACTTCACATTAAATACAAACTGACAATAAAGTTATTTCACAAATGCTCATTTTCAAAAAGGAGGTACGGCTTTTATGGGTGGGGGGCGGCTGCAAATCTTTGTTCTAAGGGAATTTTAAGTTTTTGTGACAATGTTGGGGGGGGGGTATAAATCGACCAAAATCACGTAACGTCACTTTTAGACATCGGCCGCTTGGTTACTGTGAGAAATAAGGTGCATGGAAGGTGGCTAGGTTGCATAGTATAGCTGTATGACGGGGAAAATTATGCGATGTTTTGAACGGGTAACCCGGGTACCCGTTCGAAATTTGGACGGGTACCCGGGCAGCATTTTTCAACAAAATTGACAGCCCTATCCCCCACCGCACCCCCTAGCGACGCCACTGTTCAGAAACCACAAGTTATTATAAAGGATTTAATAATAAAAAAAAAGAAAATGAAAAATATTAAAACAGATGAAAAATAAACATTTACATATCTATAATACTTGACCGTTTTTCTATAGATAAATTTACCAATAACTTGTAGATGATAAAAAAAAACTCACGATGTTTGCTGAAATTTATTATTAAAAATTGTTTCTTCAAAATGGAAACACATTTTTAATTTTTTAAAAGTTATACTCTACTGAATGTCCCTTTTCAGCTCATTTGTAAATTTTGTGGCAAGAAAACTTCATTAAAGTACAAGAATTACAAGAGTTGTACCGTTTGCCTTGCTTGTTCCAATCATCTCTCAGAGGACAACCACCTCGCTGTGTCAACAGTAAACATTCTTGAAGACACCTCAGCATTCAGTAACGAGTAGAGATCAATGGATTTATTAAAGGCTCAAATTTTGGCTGATAAATTTAGACAAATTTATTATTATTATTTTTCAAAATTAGAACAAAAAAGCGTTTAGAGGTTGGCAGCGACACACAAAAGGTAAACAAAAAATGGTTTAAGTTATACAGAAATATTGTGAGAAGGAGAAATCTCTGTTACAACAAATATAATTTTTAAGAACAAAAATGTTGAAGCCCCTTTTCTCTTGAATAGCTCTTTTTGTGAAAAAATGGGCTTGGGGACAAATCTGCATTAAATTTCATTGACTTGAGATTTACAAAAATATTATTAAATGATTTTTGTTGATTTCTTTGAAAATTCTGCTGTTTTGTTGTAATCCCGAAGTCTTCATTTTAACAATTATGAGACTTTTATTATGAATTTAGTTGATACTGCATTGAATTTTACAATGATTCCAAGTTAAATTTTGTTAAATGACTTTTTTTTATATTAACTTATTTTATATATTACAGAAGCTCCTACAGAAGATTATTGCATCTTATGCTTATCCATGGTTTATGTGTAGTCTTGGTTTTGCCATTTTATTAGTTTTAAGTGCATATAGTGTGTAGGTTTTCCTGGTTTGATCAGGCAACCCATACCATGACTGAATTCCAGAAAGAGAATTTGTATGTGTTTTTTCTATCATATGGAATGAGAAAAGTGCTTTTATCCTTATGTCTATCTTTGTGTTGTATTTCCATGTTAGAGTTAGTTGCCTTATTATGACCACTTTGCTCTTCTATCCTCAAGGTTTAATGGTTTAACTACTTGTGTTACTCCTGTCAATTTTGTATGATTATTTAATCATAAAAAATTGTGTACACTTTAATTTCTATAGCACTGCATAGTCTGGGCTCACCACACCTTATTTTTTTTCCTTCAAATTTTCCATTTACTTGATATACTCCTGGCATGTAGGAAGTAATTACTTGGTTAAGTCTTCAGATGAGGCAAGCCATTTAGAATAGCCAAAAGATAGCTAAACGATCTCAGCTGAAGTTACCTCTTCTGAAATTTCTTTCAAGGACTTGTTAGCAGGGAAAAAAATTCTGGGAATTGAGTAAAACCCCAGAAAATTGGAATAATTAATGAGCATCAAATTAACCCGAGTCAATATTTTCTTTGGGATAGTTATTCACAAATTATTTTTTCTGGTGTATTTTTTAAACTTATAAGGTATACAAATATTTGAAAATGCAACTTAATTATTTTATTTAACAACAAAACATTTTTATTTAAAAAGAATAGCAGGAAATGTTTTTAAATTAACCAGAATTTAAAAAAATTAATGGTCCTCTGCATTCATATATCTCGATATAGTGCAGAAACAATAAACATTTTTTGTGAAATAATATTTCTTGTATTCTGCTGACTTTTTTCATTTGACCTTAAAGTCTCTTCTTCTTCAATTTATTTAGGGCCCATATTTAATATTCTGATCATTATGGCTCCATTTTTCCTTATGTCTTTATGTGGGCAGTCAAACTTGAGATTTCATACAATTATTCCTAGATTCACCATTGGTTGGATTGACAGTGGACTAGGATTCCAACCATTGGTTGGTTCTGGTGACAGTGGACTAGGATTCCAACCGTTGGTTTATTTTGGTGACAGTGGACTAGGATTCCAACCGTTGGTTGGTTCTGGTTACGGTGGGCTAGGATTCAAATTTAGAGTGAGAGTAAGTCATATAAAGTTTTAAGATACTCAATAACCTGCCTCTCTGAACCACTGGTAATAGATTTTCATCCTGAAAGCTATTACAAGGGTCTGATGTTTTGTTTTGGGCACATTTGATGATTTAAAATGATCTCAAGAATATTATGTTTTAAAACTTGCCATTGGTTTTATACTTGGTTTGTCTATTTGTCTCTCATGTTGGGCAGTGCTTGTCAACAATACATAACAGTGATGATAAACAACAAGTTTGGTGATGCAGTCCATAAGTTCTAAAATGAAATGGATAATTCCAGCACCACCAAAAAATAAAGCATTGTTAAACTCAAGTTGACACATTCAAAGCGCAACTTTTATTCAAAAACATTTTGATTCAATAATTCTTTTTTTTTTTAAAAATAAAGTGTAAATGAAAAACAAAGATCATCCATAACTGAAACTAAATGGTCATATGAACACGCCATAACTGAAACTAAATGGTCATATGAACACGCCATAACTGAAACTAAATGGTTATATGAACACACCAGCCTTTTCAATGAAAGATGAAGTAAAAAAATGAAGGGGAGGGGGGAAAGATCACATATACTATATATAATAACATGCCTATAAATTGTATCAGTCCTTGTACCTTGTCAAGGTGGGTTATATGATGAATGGAGAGCAAAGCAAAGACTGTCTTCAGACTTGGGAGAAGAAAAACTAATTTACAGGTTATAGGTCATGTATGACATACAGGTCATAGGTCATGTATGACATACAGGGGATAGGTCATGTATGACATACAGGTCACAGGTCATGTATGACATACGGGTCATAGGTCAAGTATGACATACAGGTCAAAGGTCAAGTATGACATACAGATCATGTAGCAAAACTATGCAACTCCCCCCCCCCCCCACACACACACACAAATTATTTAAAAAATGGATACATTTAACTAGCTAAAAAGTTTGGTACTGAGGGAAAGAGATAAAACTTGACCCTGTCTAAGTCAAGCTATAATTATTCAGAGTTTAATCCTGGTGTAAACTAATGGTAGAGTTTTCTTTTTTATTTTCTTTCAGCTGAGTAGTTCAAAATGTAGTTCCAAAACTCCATAATGAGTTGCCATCAAGACAATAATCAGACACTTGAGTCACACTGACAAAAACTTTATTAATATTTATGAAAGTTTTTCTTCTATTTTGTGTAATACTTACAATTTTCAAAAATGCTAATAAATCATTATGGCATAAAAACCAATAACTTAACAACAAAACAACTGCCCCTTGTATCTAATGCAAAGATTAAAATAGGCCCTGTTCTATTAACCCTTTCCTGACCCTCCAACTGCCTACAAATACTTGAATGTATCTCACACAGTCACTCACTTTCACATCCTCTACAAAAGTAACAGTAAATAATAAAATATGTAAATGCCGACTTACAATTTAAAAAAAAAAATTCAGTAATTATTATATGTAGCGAAATATTAATGAAGAAATGGTAACAATTTTCATTTCCATGAATTAAAATCTGTTTTCTCTGTTCTTTTGATATCGTTCCTTGGTACCCACACTCTGATGAAATGCCACCCAATCTTCCCTTTGGAAAACTCAATTACATAATTCTTATCATAATTCTTATCAGCGCAACCAGCCGATGACCTAGTTTTACTTTATTCTTATACTTAAAACATTTGAAAAATTTTTTAGGTTTCAATGATGAGGCATGTAAACATAGCGATTTAGAAAAAAAAGGACTTCTCATTTTCAGTTAAACATATTCACATGACATTTGTGGGAGATGAATACATGAAACAGATCAGGCTTGGGCAACCACAGGCAGCAGAGATTTACACAAAGAAATGATTCTACTCCAGTTAAATATTGTTGGGTAATGTGCTACACTATTACCTCTGATTACTTTTTTTTTATCAAGACACATTCAGACTTTTTCATGTTATTTCAAATAAAAATGTATATTTTTGCTTATCATGGTGTAACCATTAATGATTATAGTAGCAAGAAATTTTTGCCACCATATTCACCAAAGCACAGAGGATGAGAAAAGCTCAATAGTGAAAAGTAGATCTCAGAAAAGAGTTCTGCTACAAAGACCTGAGTAAAAAATTGATGACAAAATTTTTCTATAAAAAGATCAATAAATAAAAATAAACCCAAGGTTTATGTCAACTAAATCTTTATTACAGTTTGGCTGTTCATTATGTCAAAAATATGATTTAAAAAAAATTCAGTTTCAGACCCAAAAATTTGGTACAAAGTTTCAAAATGTCACCAATGACACAAATATAAGTTATAAATAGAAAAAATAAAAATAAAACAAGTATGGTAAGTTTGAGTACATGTATTCTGAAAACAAAAACAGAATTATTTTACAAAAAAGTTATTAAAAAAAACCAAACAACTATGGGTTATAGTTGAAAGATGTCAAACTCACAAAAACACTGCAACAGTTTTCAGTGGCCAGGTATTATTCAGTCAGATCTTTATTCCAGCTAATGTAAAAAAATGCACTGGAAAACAAAAGTTGATGAACATCAAGTTATGGAGCTTTTTTTTTAAAAAAAAAAAAAAAATTGAAACTGAAAAACAAAAGAATTGTTTACAATGACAATGCAACAAGTTACAAAAGCTGTGTATATTACAAAGAATAGTGACATTTTCTCCAACATTTTTTTTCAAACTTACACACATTTAAGATTTATCCTTAGTTACATTTGTAAAAATAGTAAAATGACCAATGGTAACAAAAAACCCAAGAACAACACCAAATAGAGGACACATGATGTAAATAGTGGAATGATAGGTTGAACCACCTTCATACTCTTGCACTGTGCAACAACACAACAGACTCCAATGTGATTTCAACCATTTCTTTTACTTGTCCTTTAAGTAGGAAAATAAATAGTAACTGTTTTAGTTTAAGTATGGACCACTTTTGTTCATGGATTCCATTCTGAATTTCTTGGATCTTTTAACAATAAAGAAAAAAGATCTTAATCCTAACGTATAATTTTCTGGTTTATAAATTCAAGTAACATGTTCAACTGCTTGAATGAACTGAATATTGGACCAAAATGAGCTTAAAATGAGGCTTTAGGGAGAAATTATAATTTTCAATACAAAGGGTTTTTCCACACAGAAATAAATGGATGGCCCCATTCTTTTAACTTTGACTGCTAAGTTCTTTGTTTGATCTACTGATATCGTTTAAAGAAACAGTTAATGAACAAAGACAACAACATTTCACTTGTAACTTGTAACAAGAAAAGAAATTTAGACCAAAAAATCATTATTTACATTCATTATCATGGATTTTTCCCCAGCACTTTTCATGGAGTTATAAATGTTGCTGCAGTGATGAATTTCAATATTGCACTATTGTTGATTGAAATCAATTTAAAGAACTGGACAATTAGTTCTAGTCACATGAGTTAGGGAACTTGGAAAAGCAATCATGATTGTGAGCCCTTGCTAATTAGAAGAAAAAAATAAGAACAATCATTGTCTTTTTTAATAGCATTGCTGAAACTCAATCAATGATAGTTGAGAATAAATTGAAACCAGGAGTATTGAGGTCAGGCGTCCCAATGAGGTCAAGTGTCGCAATGATGTCTTTGATAGGATTTAAGTCTTGTAATAACTTGTTGGATTGGTTTTAATGTCTGCAAACACTTGTGACTTTAAAGACATGTCAATATTAAAAAAAAAAATTTTGTGAAATGTTTGTCACATTACGAATTTAAAAAATGAAAAAAAAAGCCAAACAATGGTTGGATTGCAGAATGTCTTCTGTTTTGAGTTTGCCTCATCAAAAAATATCATTATACAAACATAAAAACGAACTCTTAACCACAAGTGTTTTCAACTGTCGCCAATCCCACATAGCTATTAAACACTCCCACACAGATAATCAACACTCCCACAGAGATACTAAACACCCCCCCACACACACACACATATACTAATCTCTCCCACACAGATATTAAGACAGCTGATCAAATGTGATCATCACATCAATTGATTAATACAGGCATTGTCCTACAGCTAACACTCAAGGCAAAATTGGAACATTGCTCTAACAAGATATTAAGCAGGCAGCCATATATTTAGATATGGGTGAGGAAGGGCTCCAAACAGCTCCGTTAAAAAAATCAATATTATAGACTTATGAGCTAATGCAAAAGCTAGCAAGTTTTAAAAAAAGCAACTCTCTTTTTGTTAAGGTCACGTAAAAAGCACAAGGCGAACTATGAAATAAAATTTGTCATGTCATGTAAAAGCACAATACTAACTATGAAATAAACTGAACAACAGACATTTAAAGCACAGCCAGCATTAACCCTGCCATGAACTAATACATGTTCCACCGGAGAGGGAGAAATAAATGAACATCTTCAACTTGTACAAGAGACACCAATGTGTTGATTGGTTGATGACCAAAGGATGTTTTAAAACTACTTCCTGTTGACAATCTTCTCAAAGGTTTAGTTCATAAGGATTCCAATACAATGCTTCTCAACTTTTCAAAGACAAGCAAAGCATGTATTTGCATTCATACCAGCGTAAGAATTATTTATCTCTGGTGCCAAAAAAGCACAACGATTTTATGTTAGCCAAGTCAATGATAAAATAAAATAGGATTACCTCAATTAGTTGTATTGTCAATATCAAATAAATTAACAGACAAAATATAAAATAAAGTTTTACACATCTGAAAGTATGTGTTAAAAAATAAATAAAATAAAATAATGGCAGCAACTCTGCAAAGTTATTAAGTGAACATTTTCAGTGTTTGACTAGTTGTTTCTGAGATCCTTTCACAGCACTACCAAGATAATACGTAATAATACACACGTCACATCATAAAACATAAACAGCTATCTCTTTCACAGCACTACCAAGATAATACATCACATCATAGAACATGAACAGCTTACTTTTTCCCAGTCATAAAATCAGGATTTACCATTGTTGGACACAGACTATGATCAGTCATTGAATAACAAGAGAGAATAATTTAAATTGCTAGACCCAAATTTTGATAATTTTCTTAACTTTGTTGGCATATCCCTAGACATGTGAGTCACATGGCAAAATAAACATATGGTGCTGGAGGTGATGACAAAAAACATAATATTCCAAGTTTGTAGTGATAATCTTATGCAATGCTTTAGCAAAACTAGTTGCCAACAGATCATCTGTCATGTTCTGTGGACGCAATTATCTTCTGTATAGAAAAAGCGTCTGTAGATCTAAGATAAAATAAGTTGTAATATAGAAAGTATAGGGATTTCAAATAAATTAGCAGGCTGTGACCTTGTAAATTCTTGCTCAATATTGCTATACAGCTCAGTCTAGGCTATAGAGGCATCTACTGACATTTTGTATAAGCACTGAAGCTTGCTGTATTTGTTTGAGCAAGGATGGAATAAGTACAGCTTTCAATTGTAATGGCATGAGGAGCCAATCAAATTCATTGTAAAAGGATGGAATTAATTGAAAAGATTGATAGGATTAAGCGGGAAAACAAAAAACATTTTAAAATAAAAAAGTTTTATTGCACAAGAACTTTAGAACAAATAGTTTTGCAGCATTTTCATGGGAAACTATTCTTATTTATAAATAAAAGAATATAGTTTTATAAGAAACTTGGATGCAAAACTAAATTACTGTTACAAAACTTAGTCATTAGTCACAAAGGTATGAACATAATTGTATGAGTTTTTCTTAATTTAGCTTTACTAAGGTCATACATTAAAAACAAAAATATAATGAGGACTAACAGGTGGTATAAATTAAGACATTTAAGTAAAAAAAAAAACTACTTCCTATAATGTCAACATAATTACCCCAGCTACCAGCAATAGGAGTAAACATTCAAATTGAACAAGACAGGAGTTAGAAACACTTGAATACAGGTCCATTACACAGGACACTTTCTCAGCCATCTATTCCTTCTTTAAGTACAACATTCTACAAGGCATTTATTTGTGATTTATAAGAAGTTCCCAATGTCATAATAAAAAAACAACTAGATTTGTGTGGTAAGTCTGTCCTGCACCTTCATACCACACTGAAAGAACCATCATCTGGTTGTGTCTTCACACCACTCACACTTAGACATACATTAGAAATACAATGTGTGAACAGAGAAGACCTGAGGTAAGCAGCACAAGCATCTCCCTAAAGTTATTTTAAAAAAATATAACAAAGTCAAACAGTGTAAGCACTCTGCAGAACAGAAATGGGGGGGGGGGGGGGGGGGGG
>MUZC01001735.1:609368-661046 GCA_002072015.1 Radix auricularia | reverse complement strand
GGAGGCATTGTTACATTGGTTATAAGGGATCAGACATCTAAGCAGCAAACACAACAAAAATGGATTTTCTTTGAAACAAAACTCTGAAAAGCACCATTATTGGTTTAAGGGATGATGACGATGATGTTGACAATATGGTTGGCATTTGATGATAGATTGATGTTGGTGGACATGGTGACTGTGATGTTGGTGAAGATGGTAACTGTGATGTTAGAGAGCATGTCAGTGATGAGGATATGGACACTGTTGGCTGTAAGGACAGCCATAAAACTAATGGTCAAACAACTCAGCCTCCTGCTTCATAACCAACATGACAGATAGATGGCAGTCAGACAAAGTTTTCAATTAAAGGAAATCTACCATGCTAGAGGTAAGAAAACCTCCATAAGGACATGACAGAGACCACACAATTTAAATAAAAATTTCTAAGCTTTAAGCATGTATGTAATAATCGTCTTGGCAAGTTGATTGATGTAATGTTTAATAGCTTAATAAGGAATGGCGGTCAATTTCCTGTGGATTACTATAGAACCTAGATTCCAAATGGGATCACAGCTAAATGATGTAGGATGAAAATAGATGTCTGCTGTGATGTATGAATATTATAAATGTCTATTGTGGTGTGATTGAATGAAATTGGTACAGAAGAGTACAAGACAGTCACCCTATTGCACAGAGCCATAGTCAGAGTTCACACTTGTAGAGCAACTCTAGGCCACTTAAAAATTCAAACTGATCCACACAAGACAATGTAAAAAATATCAAATATATACCATACACAGGTATACCAACAAAATATACCAAATATATACCTTTCACAGGTACACCAAAATGAGGGGTAGGACTGCAGTCAGGCTTATACAAAATTCAATGGAAAAGACGTAAACAAGGTAAGGGTTAGCCTGACAGGACGTAACAAAACAGCTAACGTTTCGGCAAAAGACTATATCAAATTTATACCACTCACAGGTACACCAACAAAATGTATCAAATATATACCATTCACAGGTACACCAAAAGAATATCTCAAATATATACCACTCACAGGTACCCCAACAAAATATATCAAATATATAGCAATCAACAAATGACCTCTTTCAAACCAAAAAAAATAAACATAGATAAATAGCTCAGATTGTTATGTTATTTTACTAGGCAAAGCTTTAGGCAAAGTTTGACTTAAAATCCAATTCATGGACAAAAAAAGTTGCGCTACAGAACAAGTTTAAAAACGTGGACTTATCTCAAGTCTATAATCACCAGCAACCTCCACCGTAAAGAAAACCATTTAGTTGGTCAGTGATGTGCTGGAAACAACAGCTCAAAGAAGACATATAACGAGCGTCTTGGGACCTTAAAACTATGGTACTGCTAACAGTGATAGTAATGATGGATAAGATAAATAAACAAAACAAAAAAACATCTTATATTGCAGGTTAAGAAAACATTCTTACAGTATTCATGACAAAGCAATCATCCCAAGTGTGTTGTCAATGTTTTAAGTAGCTCAAAGATACATACAGTAAAACCTTCAAAAAGTCTCCGCACATGACTAGACCAATAATAAAACAAGAGGACATAAAAACAAAGAACCAGGGAGCAGCTAGGACTGACCGCTGGCCAGCTTGGAAAGCATTAAGGAATAAATAGCACATCACAACCAAAGCCATGAAAGAGACACAGAGACAAGTTTTCATAAAGGCCACCAGTCCAGAAGTCTAGTGAGACAGATGCCCCCAATTAAAACAATGCAATAGACTACAGTTTATGTGGCGTAAAAAAGAAATTAGGGTTAAAGGGGGGGAGAGAGGGGCTTTAACAACTTTTAAAAAGGGAGTATGTCAATAATTATGGTATATGAGGGGACAAAAGAAAAACATTAAAAAAAAAAGATGAAAATATTGCTCCTGAAGAGTAAATTAAATCTGCAATATTTGTCAAGGAATATGATATTAGAATCAACTCCATTCTGTTGACTTAAGTAAATGAAAACATTTGTCACAAGAAGGTACAGCTATTTAAATAATGAACACATCAATAGATAAAGTCTGACTTTCAAATGAAGTTGAAACAAAACAAGTAATGCAAACACATCTGTGTTAAAGCTTATTACAGCGCATCAGACAAGTTTTTTGGGATTTATTTTTTTTCTTTCTTATTTCTTGGATAAGACGAAAGGAAGTACAGCTAGCCGTTTGATGAAATCTGGCTCCCTTGAGTAAATAAAATAGTCCCACTACAAGACCCTCTAGCTCCGTAATAAAATAGTCCCCACTACAACACCCTCTAGCTCCGTAATAAAATAGTCCCACTACAATACCCTCTAGCTCCGTAATAAAATAGTCCCACTACAACACCCTCTAGCTCCGTAATAAAATAGTCCCACTACAACACCCTCTAGCTCCGTAATAAAATAGTCCCACTACAACACCCTCTTAGCTCCGTAATTGCACAAACGAGATTTTATCACACAGAGAGCAACTAAGATTATCAAAAACTTGTAAATGTTCAGCCGTGAAACAAACAAAAACAAATATCACATAACAGCTGGACCTTTGATCTTGTCACCAGCAGCGGGCAATAATCTCAAGTATTAAACTATAGATGAGGCGTTGGTGCCGTCTGTTCCTTTTTCTCCCCTTCCGTACTGGCCGATGAAGGATCCATCTTCATTGAACTTGCTGGCGTCATCATCCCCATAGTCCAGACTGTCCGTGTCCTCGTCCAGAGGGACTTTCTCTGCATCTCGGTCAAACGAGTTGCTGCCCCTGAGACCATTGTCGTCTCTGGGGAAAATAAAAAAATATTGTTGCCTTTCATCCTTGCCACTTAATATTTTATTTATAATTTTATTACTTTAAACAAGAAACTCACACAATTCAACAACATGTTAAGATGTTTAAAGTTTTGTCCGTTTGGCTTTACATTAGTGCTTTAATGCTTATTCATGTTATGTCAACATGTCACACTAATGTCAAGTGCTCATTATTTATCAACATGGCCCCAAAATAATTTTGTAGAGTGAGAAAAATAATTGAAATATAATAATGAGATAAGTCTGTTGTAGAAGATTGTAAAGTGAGAAAAATAATTGAAATATAATGATGAGATAAGTCTGTTGCAGAAGATGTTCTTGCACAGAGACATGATGCAACATTTTTCTATTTATATTTTGTAAGAACTGATAACATTTTGTTCAACAAGCTCACTCCTGTAAGTAACTGACAGTTATATTGTATTAATTCTAATTTTTTACATAACCTTGCTGATGCTGATAATAACTTTATTTATTAGACATAATGGAATACTTTAAATAGTATGTGTGATTTAATTCATGATCAGACACAATGGAATACCTTAAATAGTATGTTTGATTGCATTTATGATTAGGAAAACTGGAATACTTTAACAGATTTTTGTCAATAATAATATGGAGTCGGTAAATAAATGGTGTTACCCTTTTCCAAATTCATTAAAGTGGTCCTGGTTTTCATCATTGTAGGTTCCTCGTAAACGCTCCTTCTCTTGTACTAGAAGTAGATAATTTTGAGTTAGTAAAACATTCATGATTTATCTTTTTAAAAGTGTAATTGTTTTTTTAATAGAGCAAAAAAATCTGATCTCCAAGACTTGACCATAAGTGATGTTGTAGGATAATTTGACTAATTTTTTATTTACAGTTACATAACATCCTCTGATAGACAGTTTGACAATTTCAACTTGAACAAAAAACTCTAGCCATTTAAGATCATATGTTACCTGGATAATTGTCTCCCCTGTTCCGTTTGATGATACAAACAATGATGAGAATGAGGATAAGAACAGCAATAGCCACCATCATACCGATGAACCAGGCTGCTGTAAGGAAACTTGCACGAGCAGCGCCTGTAGAACAAAGCAGATCTCAAATAAATATGAATTAAATATAGGAATGTATCGAACCTTCAAACAAAAACTATTTCCTTTCCTGAGAAGAAACTCATTAAAAATGAAAGGAAGAATCTCATTGGGAATTCACATTTTCAGCTTTTCAAATGATTTATTGAATTTTTTTTTTTTAAATGAATAAATATTAAATATTGCCATAATTAAAAAAACAAAAAAATTCGACTGTTTGTAACCACAATTTTTATTGACATCCACCACCCTAAATAACATTTTCTTGGATTCTTTTGTAGCAACAGGCTTGGATGTAAATACCTCACAGTAACAGTTAGACTAAACAAATTTTTTTTTAGTTAATTTCATTTGTAAGTAGATAATTAGACATGGTGATACACAAGCAGGTTATCTGGCTTGAGATCCAGTGTACAAAACAATGTTGTGTCTCTCATCAGAAACAACAGCTAACAAATGGTACATGCACTCAGCATTTCTTTAGCAAATATTTCTTTGTTAAACTTGGCCCACACATTTCATCTCCCAGCATGCAGACAACTAGATTTCACCTCCTACAGCTAGAAAAAGTTTCATATTAATAAAAAACAAAACAATGGGCTACTCTGTCTACATGAGGGCAAATGTTATTTTCTAAACAGAGCTCTGTAAATCCAACATGACAAGTTAGTTGAAAACAAAGCATGGTGTTAAACAAGAGAAGCTGTTGAGTCATGATCTAATAACCATTTTAAAAAATCTGATGCACTGCAGAAAAATCAGCAACTGAAAACTCTATAATCTATAAATATCTCAGTGATTTCTGTTTTTTTAAAAAAAATCCTTCATACACATCATAGAGGAAAAAATGTGTAGATAATAATAAGAGCTACAACAGAAATGTGTAAAGTTACGCAATTCTTTGTTGTTGTGCTGACCTACTAAATGCTAAATATATGTCCCTTCAATTAATGCAAACTTTTCAATAATCAACATGTCTTACAGCAAGTCGCCTAGTTATATTTCAAATCACTAAACAACCATTGAAAAATCTGAGACTTCTTTATTTTTGTAAATACAAAATTAGTTTGATGCTGCACTGTAAAATATTTTATCAATTTAACAGCTAACTTGAACAGATGGTCTGCTTCCAACATTTATAATATTTAAAAAAACTTCTTTAAATTTGCCACATTCTACAAAGCTAGTAGATTGTAACAAATAAATGAATACACATTTACTCACACCGGTCTCAATTAAAAGATGAACATTTTCATCCTACAAAAATTTTAAATCATGGCGGCCTGTCTATTCTGCTGAGTGCTGCTATTAAAAAATTATTATTTGAAGTCTGCTAAGGTATTACACATTCTTATTTTCAAAAGTTAATTTATTTCTTTTCAATTTCTCAACACTTCATGAAAGCACCAGAAAAGGGGCAACGTTTTTATCCTCCTCTGAAATTTGCTTTGATATATTTGTGTGTCCTTATTTGGATTATATTGTGCAACAAGAAACAATGATACCAACAAAAAAAAAACAACAAACTTACATTGAAACTAACATGTTTACTAGAAAATCATAAAAAGACAAGTTTATTTTAGAAAAACCGTGAATCTATTTTGAAACCTGCTCAATCTAAACTCTAAGAAAAAGACACACATTCTTTATGGCAATATGAGATGAGCTTGAACCTCCATAACAACAACTCAATGAAGAATCTAAGATTGGATAAAAACCTGGATATACCATGCTGATTAGATGAAAACAACATGGCCGTCTGCTCCTAGAATAAAGAAGATTTTTTAATGCACTGTTAAAATTGTAGTGTCCCTCGATGTCACAATTATTCAACTGTGGTCATCTGAGTTCATATTTAATGACTGCCTATTGGTCAATGAAAAGAATAGCCATGGAAATGTAAAACTCCTAACAGCTAATGACGGCACAGCTGATCTTCCAAATCCAATTGATTTATATTTGTTCTGTCGATGGCAATCATGAAAATTCAGCCACCATTCAAACTCTCTTCTCTTATTTTACTGTTACTTGACATTCATTTCTCTTAAAGAGTTAAAAGAAAATCCTCAGAGGATTATCCCAATTTGATTTAGTTCAATATTTATCCAACAGACACTCCTCACAAACAATAAATAGTTTTTTATGAAACTCTCTAACCAGACAGCTTACATTAATTGATATATCACCTTACAATCCCTCCAAGTAAATTGAGTGAGAGTCATATTTAATATGTGTTTGTGTGTCTATGTGTCCATGTGCTTGTGTGTGTGGATGTGGGTCCCTGTGTTAGAACTTTTACTAGGATTCCTGATTCTTTCCAAACAACTTAATTTCATTTTTTTGCTTGGAAAGGATGCTACGCAATTTATTATTTTTTTCATAGCGAAAAGTGTTTTCACAACTTGCCCTGTAATAGAAATAAGTTGGGGTTATCAAATTTCAATCAATTTTATTTGATACAGGAATGGCTCAACAGAGGCCTCAACCTGGAAGAGGGGGGATTTTTTAGTTCAAATGATTGTTCTATTTCCTGTAAGAAATTCCATTTTCATCATGAAATTACATTAATGATTTTTTTTTTATAAATCCAAGTAAGCTGAGAATCATCTTATAAATATTTTTATTATAATCCTTTAAGCCATCTCACTACCTTAACTTTTTGTTCAATTGTGTTTGTGATCTGCCAGCTTTAAGATTAAGAGCTTCCTTTTCCCATTTAGATAACCATAATCTGACAGTTACATTACACTATAGATAGAACCTGCTCAGAATATTCCCTAGGGATCCTCATAACAACATTTGGTGAAATTAGCTAGACTTGTCTGTAATGTTCCCTATAAAGTTCATAGGTCCGCATGAGAAGTAAAAAAACTCGTAGGCAAAGTTGCACAGTAATGCACAGCATCCATTTTTTGTGCAATGTCTTACAAAATTTTCTGCATGGTAATTCTAAACTGCTGTGAGGCTTCAATGAGATATCTGCGAGGCCAAACAGCAGCGCTGCTTAAAGGGAACTTTAAGAACAACCCGGTTTATTTTATAGTTAGCTTCTTTAAACAATACTGCCTAGTGGCCTATCTTAAAGCTTCACTCCATGATCTCAGATGAAAATGACCTTAAAACTGCTTGTTAAAATATTCTAATTTAATAATCATTTGTTATGGCTCTACTTTTAGGGTAAGAAGAAATAATCTGTTTGAAATAACTAATTAATTATAGAATTTCAGTTGTCATGGAAACCACTGAGGTTCAAGAATTTTAAATGATTGAAATTTGATTGAAATCTGATGAAAATCTGCTTTGACAAGGCTGTCACAATTTGGTTACATTAAATTATTGATTGAGCTAATAATAAAATCTTTTATCTAGCTGGCTTGATAAGATGCCATGATACAAAACAAAAAGGCACATGAGGAAGGAAATCCGATATTTGAACAATAATTAACTAGAAAATAATTGAACTTATGGAAAATAATGATAGATGATATTAGACAATTTGTTGTGTATGGATAGTTGATAACAATGTAGACTGACACATAATGTTGAACTGAACAACTCTTTGTATTAACATATCCTACAATGCTGGTAGTAAGGTAAGAATGTCACACTATACATGTTAATCACTTAGCAGGCAATTGTGCAACAAGGGGCAGGCAATCG
Source organism: Radix auricularia (assembly GCA_002072015.1). Classification (NCBI taxonomy): domain Eukaryota; kingdom Metazoa; phylum Mollusca; class Gastropoda; family Lymnaeidae; genus Radix; species Radix auricularia. Next base: position 653,489 of record MUZC01001735.1, on the reverse strand, counting down.
GACCTGCTAGAGTTGGCTCCTCTTTGTCCGTGCTATTGGAGGTGTCAGAGCTATTGGAGGCTTCGTTGAAGGCCTGGGTGAGGGCCATTACCACCAAACCTGGGACAGCAAAGTTGTTAGGTCAACACGACAAGTTCAACTTAACAAAATTCAAGTTCCGTTGTAACAGCTGTTACATGAACAAAATTGAGTTCTGTTGTGACAGTTGTTACATGAACAAAATCAAGATCTGTTGTGACAGTAGATTTGTTAATGGAGTAGAGAAGTGCCAACAGTTCATCAACTAAATAGTTACATGAACACAGTTACATGAACACAGTTACATCATTTATGTGACTTGATGTGCTTGTACAGCTGGACTAATTCTTTAGCCAAAACTGAACCCCATACCAGTAACTTATGAAGGTAATTAGCCAAAACTGAACCCTATACCAGTAACTTATGAAGGTAATTAGCCAAAACTGAACCCCATACCAGTATATTATGAAGGTAATTAGTCAAAACTGAACACCATACCAGTAACTTATGAAGGTAATTAGCCAAAACTAAACCCCATACCAGTAACTCATGAAGGCTTTTGGCCAAAACTGTAACTGAAAAACAATCCAACTATATGTCATAGTAGCATTGGTTTCACAGTAAGTGATATCTTGACTGCTACTGTAACTAGTTCCCAAATATATTTATGGCACTGCTTCACGTAGAAAGGGAGCTAGCTACCTAGGCCCCAAACATTGATAGCACTGCTTCACGTAGAAAGGGAGCTTGCTACAAAGGCCCCAAATATTTATAGCACTGCTTCACGTAGAAAGGGAGCTTGCTACAAAGGCCCCAAATATTGATAGCACTGCTTCACGTAGAAAGGGAGCTTGCTACCTAGGCCCCAAACATTGATAGCACTGCTTCACATATAAAGGGAGCTTGCTACATAGGCCCCAAACATTGATAGCACTGCTTCACATATAAAGGGAGCTAGCTACCTGGGCCCCAAATATTGATAGCACTGCTTCACATAGAAAGGGAGCTTGCTACATAGGCCACAAATATTGATAGCACAGCTTCACATAGAAAGGGAGCTTGCTACAAAGGCCCCAAATATTGATAGCACTGCTTCACAAAGAAAGGGAGCTTGCTACCTAGGCCCCAAATATTTTTAGCACTGCTTCACGTAGAAAGGGAGCTTGCTACCTAGGTCCAAAACATTGATAGCACTGCTTCACGTAGAAAGGGAGCTTGCTACAAAGGCCCCAAATATTTATAGCACTACTTCACGTAGAAAGGGAGCTTGCTACAAAGGCCCCAAATATTGATAGCACTGCTTCACGTAGAAAGGGAGCCTGCTACCTAGGCCCCAAACATTGATAGCACTGCTTCACATATAAAGGGAGCTTGCTACATAGGCCCCAAACATTGATAGCACTGCTTCACATATAAAGGGAGCTAGCTACATAGGCCCCAAATATTGATAGCACTGCTTCACATAGAAAGGGAGCTTGCTACATAGGCCACAAATATTGATAGCACAGCTTCACATAGAAAGGGAGCTTGCTACAAAGGCCCCAAATATTGATAGCACTGCTTCACATAGAAAGGGAGCTTGCTATCTAGGCCCCAAATTAAATATTGATAGCACTGCTTCACATAGAAAGGGAGCTTGCTAAAAAGGCCCCAAATATTTTTAGCACTGCTTCATGTAGAAAGGGAGCTTGCTACCTAGGCCCCAAATATTGATAGCACTGCTTCACGTATAAAGGGAGCTTGCTACAAAGGCCCCAAATATTGATAGCACTGCTTCACGTAGAAAGGGAGCTTGCTACCTAGGCCCCAAATTAAATATTGATAGCACTGCTTCACGTATAAAGGGAGCTTGCTACAAAGGCCCCAAATATTGATAGCACTGCTTCACGTATAAAGGGAGCTTGCTACAAGGCCCCAAATATTGATAGCACTGCTTCACATATAAAGGGAGCTTGCTACAAAGGCCCAAAATATTTTTAGCACTGCTTCACGTATAAAGGGAGCTTGCTACCTAGGCCCTAAATATTGATAGCACAGCCTCAAGCTTGTTCTGGAATGCCATAACTATTCAAGATTGGCTGAAAGTCTGAATGGCTTGAGTTACTAACCATTTTCCATAGCAAAGTTAAAATATCAAAGTAAGTCACTTAGATCTGTTTTTAAGGTGACTCTGAATGATTATTACCACCATCATATTTTCTTAAAAACGTAAGTATATATAAATCAATAATTTAATTTCTTAATTCAAGATTCTTCATTCAAAATAAATAGTTGAAAATTGCAAATCCAAAGTAACAGATAATACCTTTAAACAAAAGAATAAAACTTTTATAACACTGATTTCCCTAGGAATAGCTAAAGCCTATATTTAATATTGGTTTTGTTAGTGTAGATAGGACCTCTTCAAAGGAAACATCTCAAATACAATCTGAAAGTTCACATTGTTTGATTGCAAGCTTTTTGTTCCCTCAATGGGCATGATATATTATAATTAATTATTGATACATTTGAAATAATCAAACACATTTGTGGATTTCATCTTAATAATTACATGATTGAGTTGGACACAGCAGAGTAACAATTTTATGTGGGAGAGAGATGAGAGGGAGAGAGAGACAGGGACAAGAAGATGGGATACCAAGGTCATAGACTCAAAGATCAATTAAATCACAAAATAAAGTCATTTTTAACTTTCAACAATAAATTGCATGTATTTCAAAACCAAATATTTCTTTTTGTCTTCAAGTATCCATTAAACAAATATACTCAAATTTGGTTAGCAGTCTAGTAGCTTCTACTTCCTTTTTTTTCCTTGCAAACTTTCAACTCAACTCAACCCCCCCACCCCGACAACAGCAAGCCAGTACTCACCTACGCCTGACGTGTTAAAAATATAGACCTCACTGGCCAACGAGTCAGCATCTGTTGGGGTGGCCATGGCGACAACCCTGACCTTGTACTGAGTGCCTGGCTCTAAATGTTTCAACATCCCCCAGTACTGCCCCTCTACAGACTCCTTACTGCGGTGCCAGTCTTTATCATCTGGAAATAGCAGGAGATGAAATAGCTGTCACAGTTTTAGGCAATGTTAATTACTTAGCCAAGCATTGCATTTGTTCTGAAAGGCTTTTTTTAATGTTAAGAAAACATAATGAACTGAAAAAACTACTTTATTTCATAAATATTTAATGACCTATCCAATATAAAAGTATAATATCCAACCATATATTTAAGTATAATATCCTACCAAATATTTAAGTATAATATCCTACCATGTATTTAAATATAATATCCTACCATATATTTAAGTATAATATCCTACCATATATTTAAGTATAATATCCTACCATATATTTAAGTATAATATCCTACCAAATATTGAAGTATAATATCCTACCAAATATTTAATTATAATATCCAGTACAAAATATGAAACTTTAAGAGAGAGAGTAAAAAAACTCAAGGCAATAATATTTATATTAATTTTAAAACTCTGCTAAAAATGACTCTCCTGACAGTAAAACATTCTTTCACATGTGTGCTGATTTACTGTGTGTTTTATTACACAAGGACAGTGACAAACGTTTTTTCTTTTTAAAGCTTATTTTCGGTACTTACTTTTTTTCATATATTCAATATAATAAAGCTGTCCATGACGGCTGCCTTTCTCTGCATTAATGACCCATGTGATGTTAGCCTCATTTTCTCCAGGATTTACCATGGTAACCACAGGAGAAGCCATTGCTAAAAGTAAATAAAACGGCAGCAATGATTAAACTGGAAAATAACACAAAACTCATGTTTTCTTATTTAAAACATAAATGTTGATTTCTGGGGTAAGAATTGATTCAGCAATGATTGTGGTAATGGTATTAATTCAGTTATGATTATGGTGATGGTAAGTATTGATTCAGTAATGATTGTGGTAATAGTATTGATTCAGTCATGATTGTGGTGATGGTCAGTATTGATTCAGTAATGATTGTGGTAATGGTATTAATTCAGTTATGATTATGGTGATGGTAAGTATTGATTCAGTAATGATTGTGGTAATAGTATTGATTCAGTCATGATTGCAATGATGGTCAGTATTGATTCAGTCATGGTTGTGTTGAATTTTTTAATTCATCAAATTATTTATCATATTTACAAATTACTTCCTCAAATATCGCTTGACAATAAATATGAAATAAATGTAAAAATTTGTATCAACAGCACCTAAAAATATTGTGAGGTTTGTGCATTTTACGATTAAATTTAAATGTTTTGTAACAATTGTAAAATATTTATTTAAAAAAATAAAATGATGACACCCTGTTTCCCATTTTAAGAAGCACTCCTCTCGTAACACCTTGACTATTTGTAAAAGAACTCACTTAAAATTAAACTGTTGGTTCTAACATCAATGTAATAATCCTTGCCCAGGCCCATGACGGTCCTGGCACGGATATAAATCCTGTACTGCGTGTCAGGGTCCAGGCTCTTCAGGGTCACTCTGTCCTGACCGGGACCTATGTTGTCATATGCTGTCACTCTGGGGGAGAAGTCTAGTCTGTCAACTGGAACAGGCAAATACAAAAAAAACATGATTATAACACAGTGTTATTTCACTGACAACGCCACAGCATATTGAAACAGGCAAATACAAAAAAACATGATTATAACACAGTGTTATTTCACTGACAACGTCACAGCATATTGAAACAGGCAAATGCAAAAAAACATGATTATAACAGTGTTATTTCACTGACAACACCACAGCATGTTGAAACAGGCAAATACAAAAAAACATGATTATAATACAGTGTTATTTCACTGACGTCACAGCATATTGGAAAAGGCAAATACAAAGGTATGCCTTATTTCACTTTCAATGGTAGCTTCAAATCACATTTAAATCATACCATTATTTATTATTATTAAAATACAACCTACTGACAGAAGCAAGACATAAGAATTGTATTAATATTATTATATCTATTATTATTATAAGAAATATTGCACAATGTTAATTCAATTTTTCCCCTCTAAAGTGCACAAATAAAATCAAAAGGCAGAATATTACAGACAGAGGAAAGCTATAAATAATTTCTGTAAGAATTAGAATTGTTTAAGAAATTTAAAAAGAATTGTAAATCAAGGAAGACTCTGGTCAGTGTTATAACGTTTTGTTGTTGTGGATGGCAAGAAATTTAATGTGAGATGGGAATGTAGAGTGTTTAAGATAAAAACTGGATGTATGATGTAACAAGTTTCTCTCAAGTAATGTGAACCAATCTCATAATATCAGGGATCCAAAAACAATTTTACGTGCTTTTATTTAGCTAGCATTGTCTGCACAATAATCTGTATGTCAGTCAGTAAAGGTCTAGATCTTGTGAATAATATTATACCAACTCCCGTGGTCTGATTGAGCAACAAAATGTTCCCACTTCATGATTTACAATCATAACACATGAATAAATTGTATTAAATCACTAATGCTCCATACATTTTTAAATTTTAAGATATAATTTAATGTTTACCAGACAGTGTATTTATGGAGTTATTTTGACATTTCCTTATGAAATAGGGATGGAAATGCAATTTTATTTTTCAGGTTCACTCGAACTCTCTTCAAAATTCTTATATTTTAGAGCAGATCAGCTAAATGATATAGTGTGTTGGTGCATGCTCAGCTTCCAACAAGAGACCAGAGTTTGACCCCTGTAGTGGACAACAAGAATATTTAAATTTTGGTTATAATTTCCTTTTAATAAAAGTTTTTTACAGCAACAAAATAAAATATTTTAAAAGAAATATGCAAAATGTCCTCTAAAGGTTCCTGACAGATGTATGTTCCAAAGACTGATAGGAGTAAACTAAAAATTTATCAAAACTAGGGCTGTACTAGATTTTGGCTGTGGCAAATCTGGAAACCAGTCATTTTTACAAATACGGCTCTTGCAGAATTTCACATCATAGATCTGGCTGGCTAGTATNTATATATACACATATATATAATAATGGCTCCGGCTCATCCGGAATGTGGCCATTTTTACAAATCCGTCTCTGACTCCAGCCGGATTTCACTTCATAAATCATGCCAAATCCAGCTGCGACCAGATTTAAAAAATTGAAATCTGGGAGATCCCTAATCAAAACAACCTTTTAAATTAAAATTGTTTGTTCTCATAAGTATATATAAATATTTTAAATAATTTCGTGTTACCCAGGATAATGAAAATCTTATAAGCTTATAAGACTTATATAAAGAGTGTTGGGGTGATTATTCATGATTGAAAAAGAAAAACCCCCAGTAAATTCCTTTTCCCTTTCAGAATGTTCTAAATGTTCTTGAATTTAAAATGTTGTATGAGCAGCACACACTTTTGTATCAAGTCTTCCTGTCGTGAAGGGGTGACCTCTATGCGGCTCGACAGACGAGTAAGGTCGTGGAGCAGACCATGATCTGAAACTAACAACTCCTGGCATGGAATGCCGAAGTCCGATGTTAGGTGTTAGTCACACATGATTACAGTCACTGTACGGATCTTAGGCAAAGCATTTAGATGCAATGCCGATGATGAAAACTAAAGTACCCGTTGAGGGTCGGGTAACTCCAAAGCGACCGTTTAGTCCCCCTCAATTAACTAGCAACGCCACTGAGCGGTGCCGGTTTAGGGCCAAGAGCGCCAGCACGGATTAGCAAAAGGTACCGCTAGGAACACATTGGATGCCAGCTCCGAGGAAACCTTCCAGTGGGGGTTAAACCCTAGGTAGGGCAGTGATGATTCCCCGCATTGCGGCGGTCCAAACCATTGAGACTCGTAAGCTTTGGTGGGGTGGCGCCGAAGTGATAGCGAGTCAAAGTAGGGAAAATTCCACCCCTCCCTTGGGAGGTCAACTATGTGGGAGGCGTTCTCGACATAGTGTCCTGCACGCCCAGGTGGCCGCTTCTAGAGGCGACCGCTCTGGGGGGGGGGGGGGCTTCTCAGCTTTTACGTGCCTTAGGGGGCCAGAGAGCTGAGGGGGTTTTCCGGGAAGCCCCATGAAGAGCGCAGGCTCGGGACTGCTGACTTTCTTCCACATATAGGATTTTCAGTATCAAGTCTTCAAAATTATCAATTATCCCAGGTAGCAGGAAATATTCTTTGTGGTTTAAATCTGCATCTTTAAAAATAAACTAGACTTTACCACAAAATTTATTTTTGAAGTTGCTGTTATCCCAAAAATTAAGAATTTAAAAAAAATTAAATTCAGTTGATTTTGCATCTAATTATCCAGAAAATACACTGAAATATTATTAGCTAAATCCTTTCAATGAATAAACAAAAATATTTCTGGTATTGATGGAAAATACCAGTACCAATGGCAAACAAGTTTACTTCAAATTTTGAGAATGTTTCATTTTATATTAAATAACATCAAATTTAGACAATAATGCAGATAAAAAAAAAAATTAAAAAAAACTTTTCAATCTTTTGATGTCTCTGTTTTGTGTATTAGTCTATTAGTTTATTAGTAGACCTAAAACTAGTCTGTTGCAAAAGTCAGAAACTATTTCACTATGTGCAATTTTTTAATTTTTTTTTTTTTTGGGGGGGGGGGGTTTGAGGAAATAATAAAATGAGTAAATTTGAAAGAGCCCGATCAAGAGAAAAAAGAATCCAGAGAATGGAGCCACAGCAACAAAGAATTTAAAGAAGGTAAGATCATTGGGAAAAAATAATCTTCTGTATAGAAGGAGCAACTGTAACAGAAAAGAAAATGTGTTCTTCTAAAGATTACTGATTTGGAGGAGTATTCTGAGGAAGTCTGGAGGATGGGACACCACAATGTCTTCTTGGACATTGTTGATGCCTTATAGGACATTGTTGATGCCTTCTTGGACATTGTTGATGCCTTCTTGGACATTGTTGATGCCTTCTTGAACATTGTTGATGCCTTCTTGGACATTGGTGATGTCTTTTTGGACATTGTTGATGTCTTCTTGGACATTGTTGATGTCTTTTTGGGCATTGTTGATGTCATTTTGGACATTGTTGATGTCTTTTTGGGCATTGTTGATGTCTTTTTGGGCATTGTTGATGTCTTTTTGGGCATTGTTGATGTCTTTTTGGGCATTGTTGATGTCTTCTTGAACATTGTTGATGTCTTCTTGAACATTGTTGATGTCTTCTTGGACATTGTTGATGTCTTTTTGGACATTGTTGATGTCTTCTTGGACATTGTTGATGTCTTCTTGAACATTGTTGATGTCTTCTTGGACATTGTTGTCTTCTTGGACATTGTTGATGTCTTTTTGAACATTGTTGATGTCTTTTTGGACATTGTTGATGCCTTATAGGAATTTGTTGATGTCTTCTTGAACATTGTTGATATCTTTTTGAACATTGTTGATGCCTTATAGGAATTTGTTGATGTCCTCACGCACTACACACTACAGATGGTTTTTTTCATACTTCTTTTGGTTTATATTTATTGTTGGCTGAAAAAGGCCTTTTACTTTTACCAATATGTTCTTTGTTTTGTGGTGTCTTTTTTCAGGCTGACTCAAACCCTATTCAAAAACCATTTTTTTTCTATCCAGCCTGATTGCAGACCCACTCCATTTTATCATTTTTGTAACAATAAGAACAATGGTTAGCTTCCAAGGCTCAAGTAACCACAAAACTCTGTTAAATTATCTTAGATTATCTCATCTTATTTTATCTATTACAGATGCTCCTTCTATACAGATGATAATAGCGCCCTATCCTTTTCTATGGATTTTGTGTAGTCCTGCATTCTTATTGGAGTTTAAAATTTTGATAATGTGTTGGTTTTCCTAGTTTCTTTAGGCAACCCATTCCACGCCCTAATTCCAGACTGGAAGGACGAGAATTTGTAGATGTTTGTTCTTGCATACAGAATGAGAAAGGTGTTTTTATCCTTATTTCTATCTTGAGGTTCTATTAATTTATTTTTGTGTTGTATTACTAAATCAGAATTTATTGCCTTATTTATAATTACTACTTTATCCTTGGTTCTTCTATCCTCTGGTGTTTCATTACTGAAATATTCTCCAGTAATGAATCTGGCAGCTCTTTTATGAATGTGTTCTAATTTATCAATGTTTCTTTAGACAAATCTTTTAAAAATTAATGAAACATCATTTCTTTTAATGATTAACGTAGCTTATGTGTAATTAACTGTAATTTACGTGGTTGTTATGATATGAATGTTTATTTAAAACTTATATGTACGTTATCATCTTCATTTAAAGCGCTGTGAGCCCAGGCCCTTACTGGGATACAGGACTATATAAATTATCAATTTATCATTATTATATTCTAGTACAGGTGTCACCAAGATGATGTAGCATTTTAGTTTTATATTTTTATTACATCTGTAAAAGGTTTTTTTATAAAGCCTAAGGATTTGTTTATTAAATAACTTCACTGACATGGGGATTCAATGATAGTTTCTCATTTATTATTACTCCTAAGTATTTTCATCTTTAGTTTGGGTTAGTTCTTTTCCATGAATGAAATATTTTGAATTTATTTGTTTCTTGACAGCCACACCGCAGTTCATCACAGATATAGGGCTTGTGGTCTAAATCCTCCTTCAAAAGATTTTGAGAACGCAGAAGAAGAAGAAGATGTTTCTTTTTCTTTATTACTCTTATCATTAACAGTTGACTATTTTCTGGGTGGAAAGACGTACTCCAGTTACTTTTCCATTTTTATCAATTCATCTAAATCTTTTTGTAAAACTTTTTTTTATCTTTTTCTGATTTAATTGTTCTATAGATTAAACAATCATCAGCAAAAAACCTAACTTTTGTTCCTGTTGATATGTTGCTGGGTAAATCATTTATGTAAATTAAAAAGAGTAAGGGAACTAGCACAGTTCGCTGTGGAACTCCTGAGATATCCGTTATTTGCGCTGATTAAGATCCCTTAATTATTACAGTTTGCTCTCTACCCAAAAGTCTTGGATTTAATGATGTAAAGGAACAGAGAATCCAAATTAGTTCCTTACGGGGGAGCTACATTAGCTAATTTCCAAACATAGAGCACTTAACCCTGATTTAAAGAGGCTTGAAAAAGAACTACAAAGATTGGGGCCAGTTCAGAATAGAGATAAAAGACAATTAATATAAAATCCTAATTTATCATTGGAATCCATATTTATTTGTTTAAAAAAATTTAAAATTCCATGGTCTGAAGTTAGTAATGAATGTTAACCCCAAGATGTTAGAAAACTTTGTCTTTTATAACAATATTAATTTAGTCAAATGCATAATTAATAAAAGGAAAATATTTTCTAAAAGAAATGCATTCTAATAAGAACTTACATTTAATTTAAATTACTAAATTTCCTAATACTGCTTATTTTAATTTCTTGTGCATAAGGGTAATTTACCCATAGTTTATAAATCTTTTTTATATAGAAAAAAACTAACTTAACAATACCATATTTTTATCTCCCATTTCAATGGGGAGGAGTAAAAACAGAACTCTCCAATTAGCAGGGTTAAAAAAGAATTTGTATATTTCATGTTTGATCAGACACCAGTGATTCTAAAAAGCTCTAATGGAGAAATTTATCTATTTATCAATAACACCAAGAGTGTTGATTATTGCTTCATGTATTGGCAGGATGGTTACAGTCAGTATGAGAAGCTCTCTGAGAAACAACACAAAAATTGCACTGCTTTTCAACTCTGCTCTGACATACTTTTTTTTATGGACAAGAGAAGAATGCCATCTTCCACAAAACAAATATAAAATATCTACTAAGCTCTCGTGTCATATCATGTCAAGTTGCTTTGTTATAAAAGACAAAGTTTTCTAACTTATTAGAAAGATATTGTGTTAATCATTACAAACTTCAGACCCAGAATTTTTTTTTTTTACCAATAAATATGGATTCCAATGGAAAAACTAGGATTTTTATCCCTATTCTGATAATTTCAAACTGTTTTAATTGTATTAACCACTGGCAGCTATAACTTGGTAATAAAATGTTAACTGAAAAGCATCTAATAAAAATGATAATTATATTTTTAAACAGTCAGTCAATTTCAAGTTTCTCTAAATGAATAAACTGTAGCTGATCATCTATCTAATCAACAGTAAAATTGTTTCAAATTAAATGATGAAATATAAATTATTTTTTTTTAAAATTTTCATTGTCGAGATTTGCAGCTGATCTACTATAAAATATACAAGTTTGGAAACACAGCAAAAGTAGAAATAGGCTTTGGTATGAATGCCTTCTTTGGTCTTGGCACACTACTAAAAGTATTGCTTACTCTACTAACTATGATAAACAGCATAATCGTAATCTACTGCTCTTAAGATGTTTAAATTCTATTTTATCCTAGGACCTAAATCAATTCTTGTTTTTTTAACTAGGACTCTGGGATTGGTCTAAACAGTCACACCAAGAGCTGGAAACTTAGACGATAAATCAATTATCTGTCACAGACAGAAGGATGCCATAGCCGTATACTTAAGTTTTGATTAAAAATGAAAAGAAAAAGAAAAAGAAAAAAGTTTGTTTTTTAAAAATTTCAGAATTACTTTCCAACAAGGAAGAAAGACTTAGGTTATAATAGATTTGCCTATAAATATTAGTTACAACAATTCCACTGTGGTTAGCTGGCTCAAGGGTGTATTGAGAATTATAATATTATCCGATCTAAAGAGTTTATTTTGTACTTTTAGCAATAAAACAATTTTTATGAATAAATGAAAAAAATGAAAGAAAGGTCAATAGGACAACCTTGTAAAATTATTGAATAAAGAAAGACTTGATGGAATGCTATACAAATGTGAGGTGACAAGCTGTAAAATGACCCATGATCTATACATTAAAGAGTGAGACTAATAGATTGCTCTATAAAGAAAAAAAGAAAGCTTAGCAGGACAACTAAAAATGTAAAATTATTGAGTAAAGAGAGATGCAATGAGACTTGTTGATGGGATGCTGTAACAAATGTGAGGTGACAAGCTGTATAAGAAAGTATGAGACTAATAGATTACTCTATCTAAAATATGATGCCACAATTGCTGGATGTTTAATTCTTCCAGCCAACTAACGACAAGAATTAATACTGTTATGAGGTGAGATGAATTGACAAAGAAATAATTAAGGGAAAATAGAAGAAAAAGAAATAAGGAACAAATGAACAAATGAAAAAGAAAAATTCAGAATATCCTTACAAAAAAACTTGTGTAAATAACTTAGGACACAATAATGGTCTGTATGGAAGGAGCGACTGTAAAAGATAAGATCTTTCATGCTTAATTTTAAATTTCTCTTTGAATAATGAATGTTGATCATAAAGCACAACATGGCTTGAAAGCTTTATTGAAAAGTTCTGGCACAAGACCCTAGTAAATAAACATTAAATGAATCAATGACATTCCTGGAGGGAGAAACAAGGTTGGTTGCAGGCAGTTTGACATCCAAGAAACACAAAATTCATATTATTATTTAAGCAGTCCATTTTTGAAAATATTTTTTCACCACCCCTTTAGACAATTCTTTTAGAACAAGCATTTATAAAAAAAAAATTTTTTAAAGAACAGAATTAGATTAAAAGTAAAGAAAATAAAGGTCTACACAAAACCAGTTTTGTATTCTGATTCCAATTATAAAGGTAAGAAGCTAAGATTGCCCTTTTAGATAATAGGAATCTAAAAGTAAAACTTAAGTTTCAGCAAAGAATTAAAAAATATTATTTCATTTATAATTTTCAACATTATTTATAACTTGTTTATTGATTGCCATCTGTTATCATTTGTTGAGAAGATGCTTCAATATAAATAAACGGTTTCATTGTTAAGAATATATCTCAATACATTTAAGCTGTTTTAATATTGAGAGCTTATCTCAATAATTAGGGATAGTTTCCACCAATTGGTAATTAGAAATCTAATTAATCTGGATTCTTTCCTATTTCTGTTTTAGAGTAAGATGATGTCTAAGATGACTGGATCAAAATAAGCAGAGGCTATTGTTAGTCTGCTAAAGAAGTACTCATGATTTAGAATTGTGTTACAATGCAAGTGTAGATTAGAGAAAAACAGTCCCTCAGTAAACAAAAACAAAAAATTTTTACCTTCACTCACTATTTAAAGAAAAAAATATAACAAATAATATGAAAGCACACACAAATACATTATTTTTAAAAGAGCTTATACATAATCAAAATTATTTTAAAGTAGAAATGATAACTCATTAGAAGCTTTATTTGAAAGGCCTTTATCTTAGCTTTGAAAAACTTCTGGACTACAAAGCTAAATTTTGAAATGATCTATTTTGTAGTTATGTATGGGCAATTTCCCTAATGAAATGTAAGCCACACTGTGGTCTATGAAGGGGAAGAAAATTTTTTATCAAAAGAAAACCCTTGTTAACCCTTTGAGCCTCTGCCACCGGTATACCGGTGGTAGCAGTAATCGCTTCATGAACCTCGCCACCGCTACACCGGTTTTGCGATAATACAATAATGTGGATTGGTTTAGTTTTGCCTGTAACAGCCAATCAGATGTTTTGTTTGGTTAGGAGTTTATCCAAGATTTCTGCGCCCTTGTTGAACGTGTGTTTACAATGTTTACATTGAGTTTGTGAGGACAAAAAATTTTTTTTTTCATGGATCATGACGAGCCTCAACCTGGTCCATCTGGGACAAAACGTCAACGTTCTTCCTTATTCTCAACACAAGAAATTATTGTTTTTTTTAAAGATTTGTCAGAATTAGATTGTGATAATGATATGGAGGATTCAGATAGTGATAAAAAAATGAGACCGATAATGAAGGTGTGTCTAGGGGATCAGCTGATCGAAAGGGGGGTGTCCCAAGTGTGAACGCTACTTGTGTAAGAGAGGGAGCCCCTGCTGGATCTACTAAAGTTGAATTTTGGTGCTAGAGTTCAGGTAGACCTGTTCTTTTACTTGCATATTTAATTTCATGTTGTTATCTTTCGAGGTTTTTCCTCAGTCGCCAATCAAACATGACATATGAAATAGGTATAAAATGCTCAGGAACCCAGGCATAGGGTAAAATTAGGCGCAGGGGGGCAGGGCTCAAAGGGTTAAACCCCTGATGACCTGCTTAATACAAAAATCATCCTTTTCACCATCCTACAGTCCATATTAAATGCAGTGTCATGACAGTAATTTCAAAGCCAGAATTTGGGACCGTATTAATGTAAATAAGTGAATTGATGTAATTAAACATTGAAATTGTATTATCAGTGAATTAATATAATTGTACATTGGGGCAGTATTATCAGTGAATTAATATAATTGTACATTGGGGCAGTATTATCAGTGAATTAATATAATTGTACATTTAGACAATATTAAGAGTGAATTAATATTATTGCACAATTAGACAGTACAGTCGAACCCACTTACCTCGAGCTCGGTTAGCTCGACCACCCTATTATGTTGACGTTTTTTATTGGAACCGCCAAATTCTCTCTTTGTCTTAGCATTTTCTCGTCGTTTAATTCGATTTTTTTAAGTCGCCGAAACCTCATAACACGAGCACAAAAAAGGGTCAAATTTGCCACTTAACATTGGTTATCTCGATCCCCGAGACCAATCGCCAGCTTTTGAAAATGTTAGCTACTGCTTTGTTCTCATTGTTTCATTCATAAGAAGTGGCCGTGTGCAAAAGCCATTTAACTATTGGTTAGAATTAATTAAAATATGTCAAAGTTGAGGGTTCAAAAGTTCAAAAGGAGTACCTAATTTATTTGTGTACGTTTATGTAGAGAAGAGTTCGCTTTGTCATGAGTCATATATAGGTCACGATAGACCATTCTGAGTCCATTGTAAGCTGAGGGGACGGACCCAAAGAAGATGATTAGGAAGAGAATGGTTCGGGGACAATGAGGGGATGTGTAGGTTACTTATTTGTGTAGCTTGTAAGGAAAATCAAGCAAGTGGCTTCGAAGGCACAGTATCGCTCAATCTGGGAATCTGGCGTTATATTGAAACTTAAACGGTCTTTAAAAACGAACGGTCTTAACAACCTTAAGAAAGAGTGAAGAAATAGGGTCCCGATATTCCGATACGATTCTGATTAATCGTCCCATCACTAATTAACGCACAACACGTACATAAAGAAATTTCAAGCGCATGTTAATATTTTGCCGCCATATTGGTTTTCGCTTTAACTCGATCATCGGTTATGTCGATGCCATTTTTCTTACCCCAACGCCGTCGACTTAAGCGGTTTCGACTGTATTTTCAGTGAATTGATGTAATTGTACAATCAAAGGTGGAGCAAGAATGTGGGAAGAAGAACATTGGGATTTCTATAATGAGTTCCTTATTTATTTGTTGGTTGAAAGACAACACTACAATAAATTTTAACAAGTATTTTAATAATTTAATTCAACACAAAAAATGCAGACTGAAAAAATAAAATTTTTTGAAAAAAAAAAAGACAACTTACTTTTGCTATAAGACAACTGGTATCCAGTAATGACGCCATTCTCTTCTGTCGGCCGCCCCCATTGCAGCAAGAAGTGATGAGAACCTCTGAATAAAGCCTCAAGAAATCCCACTGGTCCTGGAACTAAATAGGAAAAAGGAAATAGAATAATAAAAGTTGCAGTATTGCATGACTTGGCTATTAACCTTTTTAGTTCCAACAGAAGCTTACTGATTAATGTTATCTTGACCTGTCAGCTGATCCTAAAAAGTTAAAAAGATTTCTGGTGCATCAGATGAATGTTGATAAAATTAAAAAAAGGAAATCACTGTCTAATGCAAAATTTATTCTAAAATTTATAATTTTATTTTTTTTATATCAGGACATCCCTACCACTGCAAACTTAGCTGATAAATCTAAGGAATACTAAATCTCATTCAATGACAATTGTTAATAGTTTTTAAATCGTTAAATGATTTTATCCAATTAACTCTTAAGTGCATTAAAATACGATTGCTATATGAATGACATTTATTATTTTATAATGATTGTGCTATGCAGATTCTAAATTTAAATATTAAGAATCATTTATTAAATGAATATTCATATTTTACAGTAGTGTTGGGCAGTAGGGTTATAACTATTTTCATTTTTTTTTCTTAACGAATATGAAACCCCTTACATTGGAGGAGCAATTGTATGCAGATGACAGTAGGAACATTAATTTTTTTTTAAATTGAAAAAAGTTCCCCCACCTCTTCATTTTCTTTTGGTCACTCAGCGCTGTTTGACTAGCAGTAATGCCCGCCTTGTCTCTAATCCCTAAGCGCGGAGAAGCACACCTTGGTAGCGCTCTTTTTTGTAATGAAATCATAGAATGTAGAAACTCTTCATTTAGTGTGAGAAGCTTTAGTTAGTTTTCGGAAGGGGCGGTATTAGCTTTTGCTAGTGTTATTCCTCAATTCGCAAAGTGTTGTAGTTTTTACAGGTTTATTTGACTTTTAAATAAATGGGATGTGACTTCGCTATAGTTTTTTTGTAAAAATAATCAAAATAAACTACAGATAAAAATAGTAATAAACTCTATATGGTCTTTAGGATATGTAAAAAAAATTCTTATCTTTAAAGATAAAGTCAGGATGATATACTGGAATACTTTACAACATGATGAATTATTTGTGATGACTATCCTGTTTTCAGTGCAAGATTGCAAGTCTTACAGAGAGGAAAAAAGTGCAATACATTTAAAAACTTTTAAACCAGAATAAAATGTCATATAAAAATTCCAGCTAGTGTAAAATCAAACAGGAGTATTTAGAGGAAGAATCTACCCTCCTCTTCTAAACAGAAAATGAATCCAACGATTCCATTTGTGATAAGCTAAACAATCTCACACGGATGCTGACAAACTTTCAAATTCTTGGAAACTTCACTTTTCTGTTTAATAGAAAGGAACGCGACAGGATCGAATAAAAATTATGATTACGAATATAGAATTGCTCTAGAGGGAAATTTTAGACTTTTCACTATTATCCAACGCACTCATCGGAAGGAAACTCAATAGGCTGATGGATCTATCTGACAAAAACAAAAAGAAACCGTCTCATAAATTCACTGCAAAATTTCTCATTTATTTGATGTCACCAACGTTAATGGAGAATAGAAAAGCACAAAGGATAAAGAACTCTACCAGAGGCAGGTTACGAGTGGAGGAAATGTTGTTTATTCAATAGTCAAACAAGCCCTTTTGGCATCCATCCACCCAAGAAAATGAATCCAACTATCAAAAACTCAAGCTCAAGCCAGCTCTTCTCAATCACAACCCACACAAACACATAAAACTGTCTCAGAATCTTTGGATTAGTAAACCTCTGTGCTTCCTTAGCCCAGGTTCCAACCTCTTCTTCCATGTCATCGTATCCTGAACGCTAACCGAAATATCAAAGAGCAAGCACTACAAACCACGAGTTTACTAGTATAGAAAAACATCAACTCTACACAGAAGCACATGACGTTCTTGCAACCATTGCTGAACAGGGTCATGAAGTGCTAGTTCCAAGTCAGCCGGGTGTATGGAGACGAGTAATCTCTGAAGGACAGAAAATGAAAATAAAAATTGCTCAAAAACTTCAAAGCAAAGATCCCTATTGTCTCCAGTTTGATGGTAAAAGATTGCAAGGAACTAAATCAGCTAATTGATGAAAACAATGTTAAGGAAATATTTGCATGATAATCTGCGACACGACCGCAGTAAATACTGGTCGTTTGCATGGGATTGTAAGGCTAAAACAGGATGATGTCATCACTATGTACTCGACCTCCTTCTGAAGCATATTATGAATTTTCTTATTCAAGAGCTAACAAGCTAACCAGGACTTAACAATTCCTTCATTTACAGATTAACAGAAACATACGTCTCTCTTCAGGCTGACTACCGCCTCGTTGCGACAGATGATGTTAACACAGGCGAGAACCATGGATGACAAGATGACTTTAAGTTCTTATATGAACTATGTCAGTCTTATCGTAATTACAAAACAACTTCAAGTTTGCCTAGAATCAGCTGGAAGAATCTACCAAATTTACATCAGGCAAGATGGAACTCACGTGCAATATATGCTGTTATAGCATTTTTTCTTATACCAGAGTGGCACAGTGTCCTTGCTCTAGCATGCGACTTCATCTGCTACGAATGGACAAATGCTTTGTTCCATTCGCAACACTACAATAACGCGTACTTCAGTATTTTAAACACACATTGGTCAGTCAAAGAAACATTTATTGACATTCCCAGATCAAACCAAATTGCTGAACGTGCTGTAAAACTGACGGAGGAGCTTCATGCGAAATCGCGAAAAGCTGAATTTTTAAATCTGAAGTTAATAGGAAAAAAATATGTTTTAAACATTTCTTATACATTTTGTACTACTTAATAAATGTTGCTTAGTTATTAGTTTTAATTGTTCTACTTTTGCTTTTAAAAATTGTCCTTTTTTGAAAAAAAAATGTCTTTTTTTAATAAAAAAAATTTTTTTCACTTTTTATTTTCTAAAAGTTAGGGGGAACTTTTTGAAAAATAATCAAAAATGCAATTGATATTCTTAAATTACACATAAAGTTTCCTCGATTGCAAGTGGTTTCATTAAAAAAAAATTTTTTGTTATAACCCTATTGGGCAGTTAACCCTTTCAATTTTCAATTTGCACAATTTTCAAGCATTTTCTGGGTCAGGCTAAGTATACAAATTTAAACTGTTTTATCCAAGGGACACAACAAAGTGCTCTGAGCTTACCTCCCTCTGGTGTGGTAAAATTGATCAAATTGCTGCCATTAGATTCAAAATTTTTGTTGATGACCACAACCTCAGCCTCCACCTCAGCAAAAGATGGGAGGTTGGCCACCACACCTCTCACCTTTCCATCGTTATTGCGCCGTCTGCGACTATTTTTTGAGTCTGCATGAATTATGTGTTCGTGTAATGAGGTCTCTTTCTGACCTGCCTTCCAAAAACGAATCTGTTGAGTAGAATTAAAATTGGAGTAAACTTTCATCCTTAAATCTACTTTCTGTAACACTAAAGATGAGAACCTTAACACTATAACATTTCTAGCTTAACCAAACAAATATAACTACATTTCAACCAATATTTTCAGTCAAAGAAGAATTGTGAGTTTAGAAAGCAGGGTACGAAGAACTGTATCTTAGTGCTCCTTTTAAGGACTGAATAGACCTGGACACTAATAGCAACCACAGAAAGCAAGCTGCAGGCATTTGAAAATTAGTGCATGAGGAAAATTCTCCAGATCTATTTAGAACACAAGACAAATGATTTTGTCAGGGACAAAATAAACTTTATTGCAGGTCATCAAGAAATGATTATAACAAACAATTAAGAGACACAAGATGGCATGGTTCGGTCATGTACTGCGACATGACACCCTGACAAAAATTATCCTACAAGGCACCGTAGAAGGGGGCCGGTGAAGAGGGCAACAACGGAAAAGCTGGCTTGACAAAATAAAGGAATGGACAGGGATGGGATTGAGAGAACTACTAGCCACCGCTCAAGATAGGCAACTGTGGAGATCGTTCATTATCTATTGATGTGTCCATAAATTATAGATGTTTAAAAAGGAGAGAATTATATTGTTTAAAGACAGAGAAAGAGGGTTCACTGAATGTCCATAGGAACAGGAAGAGTCTGTGTATCTGCGGCAGAGCAAAGCCAATGAGAGGGTGAATAGACCCAAAGAAGTTTGGATAACTTAGAACTGTGGTTATCTATAGTGCTAGTTATCAAATTGTATTAAATTCAACAGTGAAGTCATGTCACACATAACAAGGATTATGGTATCTGAAGTATTGGATGGATTCCTTCAGTTGAGGTGGATGTGCACTAATAAAATATAATGTTTATATATATATATATATATATTTTAAACTGAAAATTATATTAGATGACTAAAAAAAAAAGAAAACTTTCTTTGTGACTCAATGTTAACTGTGCTCGGGGCTGATAGAACTAAAAGCTCCTACTAGGCACAAGCCAAAGTCTCTTTCTTTTCACATCAAACCAATTTAAATTTAACATCTTATAGATAGAGAAGTCGGTGTCCATTTAACTTTAATCTTTTTAAGTTTCTTCAGATGGCACTGTCTTAAGGTCCCATATAGACTCCAAAACCACTAAGGACAATTACATTACCAACCGCAGCAGTGCTGAAAAGTTATTCAAATATGAATTCCTAAATGTTAGAGATTTAAACCTGATTCAAATGATGAATATTAGATTTTCCCTTTCAGGACCCAGCATTAAAAGAATGAACAATCTTGGACCAGTCATTTGAGCTTATAATAAGATAAGAAGCTGACCTTGTACCCAGAGAATTCGCCTCTGATCATGTCTGGGCTGGTGTCTACTGGGTCCCACCTGAAACCTGCGCTGGTTGCCGTCACATTAACATCTGGATCCAGCTCAAAGTTTTCTGGTACAACTATGGGAGCTGTGCGTGGGGGGTAGGGGGAGGAGGGTGGTTTCATAAGACAACTTGGTTAGGTAATTTAACTCATTTTAAAGATACAATCTCACAATTCACACTTCTTTATTAGCATCCAAGAACCATTCAAACTAATATAATTACAGAGAAGCAAAAAAATATATGTCTTTTAGATATATTGGTTTATAAGAATGATGAAATTTCTTTCTTTAAGATGAAGTCATTAGATGAAGAAAGTAATTTAGTCTTTTTTAAAAATCATGATAGGGTAAAAAATGACAGCAACATTTGTATGTGTGCATACTAAGGTTGTTAAGACCGCTCGTTTTTGAGGACCGACTAACCGTTCAAAAAAAGACCGGTTAACCGCTTGTCCTTATATCCCTAATGTTTTGAGACCCATTTGAGAACTAACAAGAGAATGTTGTCGCCTGGCATCATCTGATGGCATCGAAGCCCGCTTCCCCCCCGCTTGCGTTCAGCTCTTTCCGCATGCCCTCAATTAAAAGCATTTTTTTTAAATCCAAAAAATTAACTAAACAGTGATGGTTAATTGTCTTTTTTATATTTTATTTTGGGGACTCGTAGTTCACCGGTCTAAATAAGAGGACAGGTTCAATCGTTCGTTAAAGTTAGCGAGGTTTTATCATTAGTTTCAAAAACCAACGCCTCGCCCCGTCCGTTGTGACGTCATGTTTACCTCTCTTGTGTGTGATGCCGATCAACTCGCGTATTAAAATTAATAATATAATAAAATTATAAAGCTACGGGATAAAATGGAATTTATTTTTAAAAAACCTTATTTTTCAATCGTCAACTTGCCAGAATAATTGAATTTTGCGATGCACACGTTCCCCCTCCCCGTTTTTTTCCTGTTCAAATAGGGTTTGAGCTACACTCGGCGTACTATTAATGTGGTAATCAAATGCCTTTGACTAGCAGGAAAACTGTCACTAAAAGACCAAACTCGAATTTGTGGGCTGATTAATCGCCCGGTATCTTTGCTACTTCTTTCAAATACCTCTCGTAATATAGGTACATGTACTTCACTAAGCGGCATGCGCCGATAAGTTTTTGAATGCCT
Source organism: Radix auricularia (assembly GCA_002072015.1). Lineage (NCBI taxonomy): Eukaryota > Metazoa > Mollusca > Gastropoda > Lymnaeidae > Radix > Radix auricularia. The sequence goes on along the minus strand of MUZC01001735.1, from coordinate 631,963 downwards.
GAACTGAAACAGACTATAAACCGGTGATCAAAAAATGCGGATAGGTCACGGGGTCATATGCTTTTATAGCTTTCTTTGTCTTTATAAGAAACAGACTATAATTAATATAAATAGAAACAGCCTCGGCCTTGACCGTTGTTGACATCAAACGCGCACTGTGTTAGCTCTCGTACAGTCACAGACAACTAACCAGCTGGATCTTGGTATCGCTTTTACTCACCGCGACAAAGCGAGAGGGAGAGGCGCGTTACCGCTTGTGTTGTTTTTTTCACTAGTTTTTTTCACTACGTTATCGCTAGGTTTTTTGGGTTTTTTTGTTGTTGTTTTCTTTTGGGTTACACAGTCCTACGGTCCTGAATAAAGATGACCGATCCTAGTCTGAGGACCGGTTAACCGGCTAACCAGTTAACCGTTAACAAGCTTAGTGCATACCTGCCTCACCAGACCGGCCAATAATGGTCTCTGGGTTTTTCATTGACTTGCCCACCTGGTTGGCAGCCCGAACTTTTATCTCATAGGGTCTGGAGAGAAAATATCATGATATGAGATCTATTGACTTAGTTGATCATTTCTTATCTAGCTTCACTGTCTCATTTATTATGACAGTCAAATAAATACAGCAAATTTTTGTTGTAGCCCTAATGTCTAAAGTAACCTCTTTAAATATATGACTTTTCAAAATAGCTAAGAATGTTTATAAAATATTATCTATAAAAGAATGCCTATAAAATTACATTTTCAAAAATCATTTATGTAAATATAATATTTAAAGCTGATAAATTGTTGCCAAAAATAAATCAGCAAAAATTTTTTGACAAAAACAGCAAAGCTGAATCCTCTCAGACAGAGATTTGAGAAAGATTGAATAGTAGAGAGTCAACACACTTCACAGCTGTCTCAGGACATTGGTCAACTGTTGGACTCCCAACCAACCAAACTGTGAGAGGACATTGGTCAACTGTTGGACTCCCAACCAACCAAATTGTGAGAGGACATTGGTCAACTGTTGGGCTCCCAACCAACACAACTGTGAGAGGACATTGGTCAACTGTTGAACTCCAAACCAAAAAAACTGTGAGAGGACATTGTTCAACTGTTGGACTCCCAACCAACACAACTGTGAGAGGACATTGGTCAACTGTTGAACTCNCCAACCAACCAAACTGTGAGAGGACATTGGTCAACTGTTGGACTCCCAACCAACATCACTGTGAGAGAACATTGGTCAACTGTTGGGCTCCCAACCAACCAAACTGTGAGAGGACATTGATCAACTGTTGGACTCCCAACCAACCAAACTGTAAGAGGACATTGGTCTACTGTTGGACTCCCAACCAACATAACTGTGAGAGGACATTGAACAACTGTTGGACTCCCAACCAACCAAACTGTGAGAGGACATTGGTCAACTGTTGGACTCCCACCCAACCAACCCAACTGTGAGAGGACATTGGTCTACTGTTGGACTCCCAACCAACCAAACTGTGAGAGGACATTGGTCAACTGTTGGAAGACGCACCCAACCAAACTGTGACAGGACATTGGTCAAGTGTTGGACTTCCAACCAACCAAACTGTGATAGGACATTGGTCAACTGTTGGAAGACGCACCCAACCAACATAACTATGAGAGGACATTGGTCAACTGTTGGAAGACGCACACAACCAAACACAGGCATGTGGTATCAAATAATTGTAAACAGCTATTATAGGTGATATTAATTTAATTCTTTCTATTTTATTATATTTAAATGCCCTGTCTTTCATGATCATCCCCACAATTTTTTAAATGTCTAAGTACATTGGAGTCTAGATCTAAAATATTTTTACAGGAGCAATAATGATCGGAGCATTGATCGAGTGCCCTTGATAAATAGAAGAAGAGTAACTAATTGCTGTCATTTTGTTTAAACAAGAATTGATTTTTTATAGGTAGTATATTACTGTATATTACCCAGTTTGTTATTTATATTGGTTAGCAGGTAAAACTGCTGACATATTTTTCATGGCTCATGTATTTCATGAATTAGTCAATGCATTTCTTAACTATAACCCACTTAAAGGAATGCGGATGACTCACTGGTAAATATCACCAACTTCAATTCGTTTCTCACTGGCATCAGTGTCATTGACCTTATAAGACTTGAATTCCTCATCATTAGGACCTTTGACCTCAACAAGGTAATGGAAGTCAGGTCCATTGTATTCCATCTTATCCATGGGCTGAAAGAAATTTATTCAAAATGTAATTCTTTTTTGTAGAAATCTATCATAATATGGGTATAACCATTTTAATGTGTAGCACTGTGAGCCAGCTGCTTCCTGAGTTACTGCATGATTTAAATGATCAAATTATTATTATATATTGAATAGATATTTAAACCTACCACAAGAACTGAGCTGTTCACCAGATCCACAAATTATCTAACCAGAGCAGACAGACAGACAAGCTTGCAGACATTTCAAGAACTGAGCTGTTCACCAGATCCACAAACTATCTAACCAGAGCAGACAGACAAGCTTGCAGAGATTTCAAGAACTGAGCTGTTCATCAAATCCACAAATTATCTAACCAGAGCAGACAGACAGACAAGCTTGCAGACATTTCAAGAACTGAGCTGTTCACCAGATCCACAAACTATCTAACCAGAGCAGACAGACAGACAAGCTTGCAGAGATTTCAAGAACTGAGCTGTTCACCAGATTCACAAACTATCTAACCAGAGCAGATAGACAGACAAGCTTGCAGACATTTCATTGCACATAATGTGATAATTCTATTTATCTCAGGATACTCTCAAGCAACGTTTAAATTTTCATACTTCCTATACAATCAAACTAGTCAATATGTTTTTATTTTATGTTACAAAAAGACCTTTTACTTACTGTCCACTTGACGACCAAGTAGCCAGTGAACTGCTCGTCTGTGGTAACATCTTTAGGGTTATCGTCAGGGAGTGCCAGAGGCGTAGAGCACCATCCGTGGGTTGGGGCGCTGGGCTCACTGATCCCCATGGTGTTGACGGCCTTGACCCTGAACTTGTACTTGACATAGGCCGAGAGGTTGATGTTGACGTTGTTTGCGGGGTAAGGGAAGGATGTGGCGATGGTCCAGGCTCCAGGCTTGTACTCTGTTGTGTACTCCACGATGTACTTGACCATGTCCACAAAGTTGCTCATCCTGCTGTCAAAGGCCCATTTAATCTTGGCTTTGTTGGCATCGCAGTTATCAATGGTCACATTGTATGGAGGGTCGGGGACAGCTAAAAAAAACAAGAAAAATATTTGATTTCCATATTAAGTGATAGATTAACATTAGATTCTTTTTAAAAGCAATAACTGATAAAATTTAATAATTGTTGCAAGGAAAAAGCTATTTATCGCATAAGTTTAAAAAAAAAAAACTACTTGAAAAACTGAAATAATAAAACACATTTCTAAATATTTTAAGTTGCAAAACTTACTTTAAATGAAATGACTAGCTAGCAAAAAAATATCTTAGAATAATTAGCAATAGTAACAACACATAACAGTTGCAATATTATTTAGTTAACTGAAGTAGTTTTTTTCCCATTCTATACATTATTATATACCCTATTTTCACCCACATTCCCTACGGGATATACCAGATTTTACAAACCCCAAGCACTCCTGCGGTGTCTCTGTGGGCTGGAATCTGAAATTCTTTTCATGAATAATGCATCAATGGCGCTTTTACTTGCAAAACACGAATATAAGCTGCTCTATTTCTAGTTTCCTTTCCTTTTGCAATGACAGTCAACTTAAATTCTGCAGTATAGGATTTGCGCTTTGGCATTACGATATCTTGGTGGCAACTATAATTAAATTTTATTTCTATTATATGTGTCTCCCGGGTTAACCTTTGAATCGAATAGTCCAGTTTAAACCGGTTTGGAATCAGTTTTCATTTATGTAGTGAATCGAATGCCTTGTATAACGACTGCAGTTGTCTGATGGTACCAGAAAAAATAGTGCACACTTATTAACTGTTAGCTAGCCAAATAAAACCTAAAATTTATATGATTTTATTTATAATTACCGGGTATTTATAATTTTATAACAAGTGGCAGTGGTACAACAATAAATTTTCATGTTTTATGACCCTACTGACAAAAACCCCACAAAAGCATTGTCCTCAACACATTTTTTAAAACTCTTTCAATAAATCTAAAATCTCCCAAAAAGGTGAAAGTTAAAAAAACTAGGTGGGCCAAAAACATCAATGTTTTCAGCACATCTGACCTGATCTCAACATCCAACCTCCATCAACTGACCTTTGACCCTGAGCTCAGCCTTGGCTGTGGCGTTGTCCAGACTGTTGTAGGCCACACAGGTGTAGTTGCCACTGTCCTTGCTCTCAGTCTCTCTCAGGAACAAGTCTCCGCCCGAGATGCTGATGCGGTCATCTGGTACCATCTCTACCCCATCTTTAAGCCAGCGGAATCTGACAAGAGAAACCCAATCAGGTATGTCAGACAGTGTGATTTGACCTGTCAGATTCTAAGTCAATCATTTGCCTTTGAACTAATCACCAATTTGATTTCTTCCACTTTACCTGAGCACCTCGTTAGGATCGGTTGAAGCCCCACAGGTGAAGGTTGCCTCATTAGGGTAATCTACGGTCATGTCGATAGGCTCATTGATGATCTTGGTTTTCACTGCATCAAGAGATAAATTCACAGTCATACTTATACTCAATAAAAAATGTTACCAGAAGGAAAATTCAATGTCAACCTAAATGTCAATAAAATGTCAAAGGAAAAAATTAAGTCAAATTTACTTTCAAAAATATTATCAGAGGGAAAATTCACAAAGTGTCAAAAAAATATTATCTAAAAATAAAGCAATAAATATATCACGTAGGCCTTGCTTTTAGGAAGAACATTGTTATTTTTAGCATATCATAATCTTTATTTGATTGCTTTTTAAAATCTTTTTAAACAAAATTAAGGAACATTTTCATTTCTGTTAATAACTATTTGATACACAATTTTTAGTAATGTTAGTCTATTTTGAAATTTAATTTGCATGGTTGTGAAAATTAGAGAAACAACTGTAGGTAAGTAATAAATTTATTAAACTATTTGAATGATTCTATGTGTGACATGCAAACCAACTGAGTAGCGGGCCATAGTATTTATTCAACTAAGAATTACAGGACTAGATTCAAACATGGCTTCAAGGATTCTGTTTGTCAGCAGTTGAAGCAGATTCTCAACACACAAAGATCATGTTTTATTTACTAAAAGTCTAAAAAAACAAGTTTAATGCAGGGCACCCCAGCACACAGTCCTCAAAATCATATTAACTAAAAGATTTTTTTTCAAACAGCTGCTTCTAAATCCAGCATTACACGGCCAGCACACTCTAGACTACACACGGCCAGCACACTCTAGACTACACACGGCCAGCACACTCTGGACTACACACAGCCAGCACACTCTAGTCTACACACGGCCAGCACACTCTAGACTACACACAGCCAGCACACGACCAGCACACTCTAGACGACACACGGCCAGCACACTCTAGACTACACACGGCCAGCACACTCTAGACTACACACGGCAAGCACACTCTAGACTACACACAGCCAGCACACTCTGGACTACACACGGCCAGCACACTCTAGACTACACATGGCCAGGACACTCTAGACTACACACGACCAGCACACTCTAGACTACACACGGCCAGCACACTCTAGACTACACAAGGCCAGCACACTCTAGACTACACACCGCCAGCACACTCTTGACTACACACAGCCAGCACACTCTTGACTACACACGGCCAGCACACTCTGGACTACACACAGCCAGCACACTCTAGACTACACACAGCCAGCACACTCTAGACTACACACGGCCAGCACACTCTAGACTACACACGGCCAGCACACTCTAGACTACACAGGGCCAGCACACTCTAGACTACACACAACCAGCACACTCTAGACTACACATGGCCAGCACACTCTAGACTACACACGGCCAGCACACTCTAGACTACACACCGCCAGCACACTCTAGACTACACACGGCCAGCACACTCTAGACTACACACGGCCAGCACACTCTAGACTACAAGGCATGCTCTTTTTTTTAATAAGTTATGGATGAGAGGCAAATGGAAAGCCATCACTTAGAGGCAATGGAAGAAAACATGGTCTGGCTGGAGCTAAACAATGGACTGCACCAACTTCCAATGGACTAGCAACTGATTATTTCATGTTCATCAACACAGATATGTAGAAGCCACTGGTGGTCAGAAATGAATAGATGGCAATGACACAAAGCTGAAAAAAGAGATTCTTCTAATCCATGGATCCCAAATTAAACTCAACAATAATTGTCTTGTGATGACACATACCAAATTTGTGAAGCAACCATCACCTTAGAATTTTTTTACATCTTTTCTTTGTTCCCCACCAGAATGAGTTAGCTCAAAGCTTTCATTGCAATGTTAAAATTTTAAATTTCACCTTGCTTTCCGAGCTGGTCTTCCCATCACCATTACATTTAAATGCCACCATCACCATTCCCTTTAATCAAGCTTTCAGCTGAACATTTACAAACACCACAACCAAAATGTCTTTAATCAAAACTGTAACCATAATCTCTTCTACATCTACTTCCCTTAGTTTAAATGAACAAAATGGGACAGCACACAAAATGAGGCTTAATGTTAGCATCAATGGCAGATTAACAGAGGAACAAACACAAATTGAAACATGTTTAAAGTTGATATTAAATCTTTAAATATTTGTTTAAATATTTCACAAATCATGTTTTTAAAATCCATTTCAACCTTTTTGATATGGTGAACTTTCTTATATTTTAATTATAATTTACCACCATAGCTTCAGAGACTAACTAAAATGTTCATTCACAGAGCTGTCAAAATGCTCAACAATCACAAACCTAATCATGGCACACACCTCAAGTTGCCTGTGGCGGAAGATATCAACTACTTATATAATTATGCAGCCTCTATGTCATTTTTGGGGTGAAAAAAAATAACAACACAATATATGGGTCACAAATGATAATGTAAATCAATTCCAAGCTATTTTTTTTTTAGCCAAATGAAAAGAAAACTTCTAAAGATAAATTTCAAACAGGAAATCAAAGGAAATCTTACCACGAACTTAACCATGAAACAAACAGTTTGGTATTGGTTTATATAGAAACTAAATAGTTTTCTTTCTTTTTCAAATAAAATATAGTGTCCTATAATAACTTGACTTCTAGCAAAAAAACAACAACATTGCATTCACAAAAACAACATTCATTCTGGATGCCAGGAATAACGATTGTAATAAAATTAATTTAAAAGAAAAAACACTTAACAATACTTAGATAAAAATGACTCTAGCCAATGTATATGTCTTGACAAGTACTGTTAGATGTTCACTTGTTAGATGTATGCTGTTGTTAGATGTTTACTTGTTAGATGTGTGCTGTTGTTAGATGTGTACTTGTTAGATGTGTACTAGTTGTTAGATGTGTACTTGTTAGATGCATACAAGTTGTTAGATGTGTTCTTGTTAGATACATACATAGAATGTTAAAAATTTCTCTCATCCTACCTCTGATAGTGACGGTACCCTCTGCAGATATTCTACCAAATTTATTCTCAGCGAAGCACTTGTACGATCCTGAATCTTTTGTTGTGGTATTCTGTTTAGAATAAATTTTAATATTGAATTTTTTTTTCTTTTGGTTACATAATAATGGGCTACAAAACTCATCAGCAAATAAATAGAAAATGACTTTGAAAACAAAAGAAAAGATAAATTTTAAGCTTTATGAGATAACTATTTGTAAACTTTGATAATTATTTTACATTGTGTTGATTTCATTTTAATTGAGATCTGAGATGATCATTTGCTCCCAACCCCTCCTACACATAACCCCATAGTTCTGTTGGTGCTGGAAGGTGGGACATTTGTCTAAAGGTGGGACAGTTGTCTAAAGGTGGGACAGTTGTCTAAAGGCGGGGCAGTTGTCTGAAGTTGGGACAGTTGTCTGAAGGTGGGGCAGTTGTCTGTCTGAAGGTGGGATAGTTGTATGTCTGAAGGTGGGATAGTTGTCTGTCTGAAGGTGGGATAGTTGTCTGTCTGAAGGTGGGATAGTTGTCTGTCTGGAGGTGGGATAGTTGTCTGCCTGAAGGTGGGACAGTTGTCTGGAGGTGAGCCCATGATTTGGTGGGACAGTTGCCTGTCTGAAAGTGGGATAGTTGTCTTAAGCTGGGATAGTTGTCTGAAGGTGGGATAGTTGTCTGAAGGTGGGACAGTTGTCTGAAGGTGGGATAGTTGTCTGTCTGAAGGTGGGACAGTTGTCTGAAGCTGGGATAGTTGTCTGAAGGTGGGACAGTTGTTTAAGGTGGGCCCATTGTCTGAAGGTGGGATAGTTGTCTGAAGGCTGTATAGTTATCTTAAAGTGGGATCATTGTCTGAAGGTGAGACAGCTGTCTGAAGGTGAGCACATTGTCTGAAGGTGGGACAGTTATCTAAAGGTGGGATTATTGTCTGAAGGTGAGCCCATTGTCTGAAGGTGGGACAGTTGTTTAAGGTGGGCCCATTGTCTGAAGGTGGGATAGTTGTCTGAAGGCTGTATAGTTATCTTAAAGTGGGATCATTGTCTGAAGGTGAGACAGCTGTCTGAAGGTGGGACAGTTATCTAAAGGTGGGATTGTTGTCTGAAGGTGAGCCCATTGTCTGAAGGTGGGGTCATTGTGAGAAGACGGGGCAGTTGTCTGTCATAAGGTTGGACCATTGTCTGACAGTTGTCAGAAGCAGGTATATGAAAACAAGAATCAATGAAATTCATGAGGCCGAACGACTGAAATGGTTCCTGTAGTACGGCTTGACATTACAATTTTTCATTAGAAGAACTGCACAAGTTTAATGGACTGACCTGAATCACCAAGTCACCGCTGGACATGACCTGATACCTCTGGTGGTTCAGGACCTGGTCACTCTTGTACCAAACAACAGTTGGCTTTGGTTTGCCAGTCACCTGGCAGGTGACTCGGAGATTTTGCTCTTCTGCAGCCACTATGTCATGACCTGGTGCTTTCTCAATAACAGGGGCCTGGGCTAAGTTCAGAAATGAGGAAAATTCAAATCAATCGCCTATAAATAGAACATCTAGTGGTAAAGATCAGCAATAGATACAGATCTATGTAATATAGAGAATTTCTATTGTTTTAAATTAGCCTCAGATAAAGATCTAAATAAAGAGAATGTGTATTGATACGGATCTAAGTATAGATAACATCTAATGATATAGATCAGCAATAGATTAAGATCTATGTATAGATAACATCTAGTGATATAGATCAGCAACAGATGAAGATCTATGTATAGATAACATCTAGTGATATATGTATAGATAACATCTAGTGATATAGATCAGCAACAGATGAAGATCTATGTATAGATAACATCTAGTGATATAGATCAGCAACAGATAAAGCCTGTTAAATTAAAATTAAGTTATGTTCATAAATTTTGTAAAGTGCGATGGAGCCTGTTATATTAAAATGAAGCAGTTGATGACATGCCTTGAGTGAAATCAAAGAACTCCAACATAACATACCTTCCACATGCAAATAGACGTCTGACCAGATGTATCCATGGATGTTGGATGCATTACACTGGATAACCTGAGAGTCGTCCTTATCTAGCTTAGTGAAGTACAGAGTGTCATCACTGAGTGTGCGGCGTGGATTGATTGGGGCCTCTGAAATTATTTTTTAAAATATATTAATAAAATGGTCAGTCAATCCGTCATTAATGTTCAATGTATCTTCATGAAACAGATTTATTTACACAGCATACATGATAAATATGTTGAGACTTCCACTGTGAACAAAGTTATACATCTAAGAAATGTTGACACTGTCACTTGTTTTAACAAGTTGACACTGTAACTTGTTTTATCAAGTTGACACTGTCACTTGTTTTGTCAAGTTGACACTGTCACTTGTTTTATCAAGTGGACACCGTCACTTGTTTTATAAAACTATTTCTTGAACCACAAACAACATTTTAGTGAACTCATTCATGGGAGTTATTTTATGAACTTCTTGGCAAAAGACACAAAGTTATTGAAAAGGGTGTGGCTAAGTGTGAGGCAACCAACCACATTGTGGTAATAAAGCATTTACGAAAAGATAAACAGGCATAAATAATTTTGGCAGAATAAACACAACATGAAGAATGAATTTAATGGCAATAAAAACAGCTGGCAAATATTTATTTCAGTGTTTGCGTAGACCTGAGCTTCAATAAATTTTCTAGTAGTAGGGCCTAATAATTGTTTGAGGTGAAAAGAAATGACATGACTTAAACTGTCTCTTACTCACCATCATATGGCTTCCTGTGAAGAACCACTTAACATAATGGTTTGGGATGGAAAGAAAGGACATGACTTAATGTCACTCTTACTCACCTTCATATGGCTTCCCATTGATGAACCACTTGACAGTTGGTTGAGGCAACCCTGTAGCTCTGCAGTTAAATGTGGCACTCTCATCAACTCCTACCTTGATGTCTGTGGGCTTGGACTCCCATTTGGGGGCCGCTGAGAAATATAAAGAAATTAATGACATATAGCGATGTTCATAATATGGTGGAAATCTATTAATAGAAATACGACATCTAAACTTATCTTTTTTAAGGACAAAATTCATTAAAAATTAACTCTTAAACTCGCAAAGCGTCGTAATGCGTTTCTTCTCGCTATCCCTAAAGCGTCGTAATGCGTCTATAGATACAAATCTCGTTAGAAATGAGATCTCGTAAAGGAAAAACTCTTCAATGCTTGAAAAACGATGTATTCGACTTCCGGCAATGGCGGCCGTTGCTGGCACTAGTGTTATCGCTCGATTCGCGATGTTTTTGGGTAGTTTTAACGGTTTTTTTTTTCGAAGATACGTTTTAGTTATACTTTATTACTAAAATAATAGTACTAAACTACAGGTAAATATTGTTGCAAAATCAGTACGGTCTTTTGGATGCGTAAAATAGCCATTCTTAGCCTTAAAAATGAAGACAGTATGACAATAATATTATAAATGGATTTTACGCAAATTTTTTAATTTCATAACCGGTTGATCGTAATACAGGAAATCCTTACGGGACTGAGGCGGAAGTTTTTTAAAAACCTTCTGGGGCTTTAAGAGTTAATAAAAGATACGAGTCAATACGTGAATGTAGGTATAATGATTGATCTTATCAGCTAATTTTTAATTCTTCCTTAATTTAAGACAGCTAATTGGATTTGCAAAATAAAAAACAATTTAGTAATTTTACTAAGCCAACAATTTTGAGAACATAGTGATTTGACTGTATTTATGCCTCAAAACATTGTTCCGCTAAAATGTAATCTAAAAATAGAACATTATGAAATGAGCTATGACATTTTCCGGTTTTAGAAATGAAGAACCCTATACATTACATTATATTGGACCTATTCAGTCATCATATTGTAACCATGAAGTGGAGACTAACAGGCAAAAGTAAAGATGAAGTAGAGACTAACAGGCAAAAGTCAAGATGAAGTAGAGACTAACAGGCAAAAGTAAAGATGAAGTAGAGACTAACAGGCAAAAGTAAAGATGAAGTAGAGACCAACAGGCAAAAGTAAAGATGAAGTAGAGACTAACAGATAAAAGTAAAGATGAAGTAGAGACTAACAGATAAAAGTAAAGATGAAGTAGACAATTATATAAAAATAAAATAAAAATAGCTGAGCTCCAGGTATAACAAATGACTTGTCAATAAGTGTCTAAAAGAGGCAATTAATCCTCCGCAACTAATTCTTTGATCAACAATCTCATTGTTTGTTTTTTGCTTTTTTATTATTACAAATGAAACATTTTTCTGAAAACAGATAAAATCAGATATTCACCAATGAGGCTGATCAATGAAATTTTTTTTTAACTTCCAAAGTGTTAGATTTGGGTAACTTTATTATCAGTACTTTAAAATGTATAACTATAACCAAGAACTTGGACTAAAATACATCACAGATGCTCCATCTATACAGAAGATTATTGTCTGGTATACTAGACATTCCATCTATTATCTATACAGAAGATTATTGTCTCGTATACTAGACACTCTATCTATACAGAAGATTATTGTCTGGTATACTAGACACTCCATCTATTATCTGTACAGGAAATTATTGTCTGGTATACTAGACACTCCATCTATACAAAAGATTATTGTCTGGTATAGTAGACACTCCATCTATACAGAAGATTATTGCCTGGTAAACTAGACACTAAGTAGGCCTGCTTACCTTGTACTCGGAGAGTGAAGTTGTGGACACTTGGTTTCACAGGTAATTGATTTTGGCCCAGACACTGGTACTCTCCAGCGTCCTCAAACTTGGCGTCTGATATGATCATCTCGTTATGGTTGACCTCAACACGCAGTTTGTCCAGGCTGCCAATCACTTTCTGCCAGCTTATATCAGGCTCTGGGCTAGCAGATAGATCAAACATTATAAAACATGTTCATTTATCTTAAATTTACAAATAGGTTTGACAAAAAGTACCAAGCAATTTCTCCCAGTTTATCTATATCTATGGCTCTGGGCTAGCAGGTAGATTAAATAAAAGAATGTTTAGTTAGGTTAGTCTGGCACAGATATGTCATAGATGTATGATATGTTTTCCCTCTGGCTAGAACTAGAAGATGTAATCTCAAGGCTAGCACACAGTTGAAGAAATAACATTATTTTAGATGTTAAAATTATTGAAAGAAAAATCAAAAATGGATTATTCCTTCTTTTCCCACTATCCTTATTAGCTGAAAGGTTAATGTAATATATATATTTGTGGCTCAACATTTTATCACTATGTGGTTTGAGAAATAAGAACAAAATATGATAAATATGATATGATAGTATAGGATTATAACAAGGTAGGTAACACAAGTTGGAATAGTACATGTTAGGATAATAACAAGGTAGGTAAGACAAGATGGGATAGTACATGTTAGGATAATAACAAGGTAGGTAACACAAGTTGGGATAGTACATGTTAGGATAATAACAAGGTAGGTAACACAAGTTGGGATAGTACATGTTAGGATAATAACAAGGTAGGTAACTCAAGATATGATAGTACATGTTAGGATAATAACAAGGCACCAGATGAGCCTGTAGCCACTTACTGCCCAGAGAAGATACACTTGAACTTTGCCTTGCCGCCCTCAAGAACTAAAGTCTCAGTGTCAGAATGCCACATCAGCTCCACACCCATATCAGAAGGCTGGTCTGGAAAAACAATCAGTTTTTTTAAAAATTTGATAACAATTATTTGGCAGTAAATGTTAACAATAAAAACTAAGTTCAACCAGTTGAACTAAACGAATGATGGACAGCAGTGAAGGCATAAAAAATGGGATTTTTTAAGCAGGCTAAAAGCTTTTTTACAGATAACAAAGCTGAGCCCAAATTTGGAACAGCAGCTATTGACACAATCACATTTTTAAAAGTTAATTTATTTCAAGCCAATTTGTTTAGTTTCCCCTGCAGTGGTATAGAGAAGGTCAGTGCCTCTCTAGGTCAGATGTTTAGTTTCCCCTGCAGTGGTAAAGAAAAAGGTCAGTGCCTCTCTAGGTCAGATGTTTAATTTCCCCTGCAGTGGTATAGAGAAGGTCAGTGCCTCTCTAGGTCAGATGTTTAGTTTCCCCTGCAGTGGTATAGAGAAGGTCAGTGCCTCTCTAAATTGTCACGGATGAACAATTTGCCGTTAAAACTTGCTGTGAGTTGCGCACGGTGGTTTGTTTGATGTTTGCTTTTGTGCTATTTAAAGATATTGGTTAGTGGTGCAAAAGCGTGCAAAGTGATTGTGTTGTTGACGTCATTAGTATATGTGTAAAAGTTTAGAGAGTTTTTGGGTAGACGTGTTGTTGTGGCAAGGAGGAACGCCATTAAAGTTGCTGTTTTTCTAGCAGTGTCGTTATTTCTTGTGTAACGGTAATTGTATGAATCTTGGAGCATGCGGTCAAGATATAAGCATTAGGACGCTTGAGACAAAGTCAGATGTTTAGTTTCCCCTGCAGTGGTATAGAGAAGGTCAGTGCCTCTCTAGGTCAGATGTTTAATTTCTGCAGTGGTATAGAGAAGGTCAGTGCCTCTCTAGGTCAGATGTTTAATTTCCCCTGCAGTGGTATAGAGAAGGTCAGTGCCTCTCTAAGTCAGTTATTTAGTTTCCCCTGCAGTGGTATAGAGAAGGTCAGTGCCTGTCCAAGTCATATCTTATCGTCTTCCATACAGAAGATTATTGCGTCCAATGCTTATCCATGGTTTGTATCTAGTCTTGCATTTTGCTTAGAGTTTTAAATCTATGCCCCTGTCTTCCAATAGTCACCTCCAATGACATGAATGATTTTATCCTCTCCTTTGTTCATGGACCTGGTGAAAAGATTCTCCGCCACACAAACGTACGGTTGTCTGTTGTACTCGTCCTCCTTTACAACACTTGTAATGTACAGGTTTCCTGGAACACAGAACAGACATTAAAAGCAAGAAAAAATATTTCAACAATGTTCAAAGCATGAAATTAGATAATATTTTCTGCAAAAATTACATGTTCCAAAAAAATGTTTAATTGAAAGATTGAAAATTTTTTTAAAAAATGTTTAAATTTTATGTTTGCAATAAAAACGAATATGATAATAAAATGCAAACGTAAAATTATCATAATTTAAAAAAAAAAGTATTAACTATTAATGTGCCATAAGGTTTTCGGAAAACTTCCGCCTAAGTGTTGTAAGAATTTCCCAAATTTCAATCAAATGGTTAAGAAATAAAAACCATTGCGTAAAATCCATTTATATTATTATTGCAATACTGACTTCATCTTTTAGGGATAAAAATGGTTATTTTATATATACGAAAGACCGTTTTGAGTTTAAAACTATTTTTACCTGTAGTTTAGTACTATTATTTTAGTAATTAAGTATAGCGAAATTGTATCTTCATTAAAAATAACGTAAAAACTACCCAAAAACTTTGCGAATCGAGCGATAACACTCTTTTTCATGCACTGAAGAGTTTTCATTTTCTGTAATTTTGTTTCTAAAGAGAATTCTATCGAGTCGCGTGTTATCGCGCTTTGGTAAAAAACGGTAAATCGTGCATTATCGCGCTTTGACACTTTAAGAGTTAACATGATTATAAAACAGCCACATGCTATATCAGATGCTGAAATATTTTTAATTTGTTATGTAGCCATTTTTAAAAAAAAGTTGCTGAAAACAATTTGTTTGCGTATTTTGTATTTTCTTTAAAAGCTTATCAGCAGTTCTTCCTGATTTAGTTCATTGTCTAGTTACCGTTGTAGTCCATGGTAACCCGCTTGTTGGTTGACACATAATTTAATCCTCCTTTCTTGGCGTTTTCCTCCACAGAATTCGATCCTTCTGGTTCTGGGAGTATCCATCTGACCTGGGCCTTGGGCACGCTGTCAACAGAGTCATGGATAATCAAAGGGAGGTCAGGGTTACATGACAGTGGTAACAATTTTTAAAAAAATGTATGCATATTCATTGATGCACGCATGAAAGGCATTTAGCTGATTAATTAGTTATGAAGGCCAGGGATCAGCCAAAAGATGTAGATGGGAATGTTTTACTATATCGGGTTAATCCATTTGTTTTACTATATCAAATTAATCCATTTGTTTTACTATATCAGTTAATCCATTTGTTTTACTATATCAGTTAATCCATTTGTTTTACTATATCAGTTAATCCATTTGTTAACTTGGCGTCTTTGTGAAACAGACATCATTACTACAACTGGGTTGTGTTATCAAATTTTAAGTTTTATTTCTCTTTTTATTTCTAGATTGAATGTTGTTTTTTCTTAATTTATATTTTGTATAGGGCTGCGGAAATTAACTATTAATTTCTTGATTAATTGGTAACACTTTTTATCGACCAAATTTATGTTAATTGATAAAATAGCTTTTAAAATGAAAGAAAATATTTTAAATTTTTTTTTAGATTTATTAATAAATAATTACTTATTAATAATTAATAATAGTTATTTTTTACATACAAACTTCTCCATTTAAAAAAAAAAGATTTTTAAGGTGTACCCTCTTAAATATGCAATTTTAATAAGGAAAATGATATTAAAAAAATAAACATTGTTTTTTTACGCAATTAACAATAACAAACTTTAAATTCATTGACATGAAGTTGAACTACTTATATTGAAATATCTCCTAAATTAAAAACTTAAGTTATGGGCGGGCATTTTATGAAATTGTCAGTTTAATGACGTCATAAATCTTATTTTCATCTTTAATCAAAATTATCCATTAATTATTCGGTAATTTTTCAAACGTTAACCATTAAATTTAAATTAATTGATAACAGCCCTAATTTTGTATAAAACATTTTATAATTTTCCAAGGAGACAATTTGTCCTTTTAAGACAAGTCTCTTTATTTCTAAATATTTTTTCACAACAGTACAGACATAAAGTAGTGTCAAAAGCA
The DNA here is from genome assembly GCA_002072015.1 of Radix auricularia. Lineage (NCBI taxonomy): Eukaryota > Metazoa > Mollusca > Gastropoda > Lymnaeidae > Radix > Radix auricularia. Next base: position 615,407 of record MUZC01001735.1, on the reverse strand, counting down.
TAGACATGAAGGTGTTTATGTCATGCTACTAAAAACATTATCATCTGTGAGGTGGGTTGCAGACCAAGTTAAGTTAACATTCACACCTGTGAGGTGGGTTGCAGACCAACTTAAGTTAACATTCTCACCTGTGAGGTGGGTTGCAGACCAACTTAATCTTTGACCCCAGACTGGCCTTAAGAACAGTTGGCTTGTCCAGTGGAGGGAAAGGTTCCGTCATGGCATGGAGAAGTGTGATGAAGTTGGATAGGGAAACACCGCAGTCATTGCTCGCCTGTTTGGACAAAGACATTGGGTTAAAAATGAAGATTTTAAATAAAAATAGTTCTTTGTTTATTTGCTTAAAAGTGGAAGATAAACCCCTGATATTTACAGACTCACTACCATTGTACAATGGAATTTTAAGGTGAAACAGAAACAGTTTAATTTTCTATCTCTGATGTGGTCAGCAGAATGGTGGACTAGGACCTCCCTCATCAACCATGACACACAAGGACCTTCCTTATCAACCATGACACACTAAGACCTCCCTCTTCAAACATTACACACTAGGACCTCCCTTATCAACCTTGATACACTAGGACCTCCCTTATCAACCATGACACACTAGGACCTCCCTTATCAACCATGACACACCACGACCTCCCTCATAAATCATGACACACTAGGACCTCCCTTATCAACCACGACACACTAGGACCTCCTTCATAAACCATGACACACTAGGGCCTCCCTCATCAACCATGACACACCACGACCTCGCTTATCAACTATGATACACTAGGACCTCCCTTAAGGACTATGACACTAACACAAAGCAATCGGCACGGGTTCAAAACAGCGACAGTCAAAACAGCGATCGTCATAACAGCGACTTCAAAACAGCGACTGTGTCAAAACAGCGACGGTCAAAACAGCGACTTCAAAACAGCGACTGTATCAAAACAGCGACTGTATCAAAACAGCGACTATATCAAAACAGCGACTTCATCACAAAGCTATTCTGGTCCAACCGTAAACCTAACACAGTGGTTCTCAACTTTTTGACACATAGACCCCTTTTTCATTTTCTAAACTTATCCAAGGACCCCAAATGAAAAAACTACATAAATGCATAGAGAAAAAATAAAACCTAAAACAATAGCAACATTTTGATGAAGTATTTAATGAAAATTATAAATTTTGATTGAAATAAAATTTAAAAGCAATTAATGACGCAGATTAGTATATGCTACATACATATGCACTTATTCATATACAAACAGCTGGTGAGTGAAATAAAATTGTATCAACAAAAAATTATAAATAACATTTAATTTGTCTTAGCTCCATAATATATAAAATGAATTAAAAGGAAGATTTAAAACAGAATAGAAAAGATGAAGGTTATTTAAATTATATCTCATTTTGATAAAGTATTTATTGAAATTAAAAGTTTTGTTTAAAATAAAATTTAAATCAATTCACTGAGGCTACGTATACACTCATTTATTCAAATACAAAAAAAATAAAATTATATTAACAAAGAATTAATAACATTTAATTTGTCTTAACTACATGATGCATAAATGATTTAAATAGAAAATTTAGTAAATCATCAACAGCCTGTTGTTTGCGAGCATGTATATATACCCGGTATCCTTTTCAACGTCCAATTAAGCACACCCGATCCGATGTAATCGGACAATAAAAAAGTCACGTGGTCAGGTAAAGGTACGTAGATTCACTCTACCCCCAGTCATTTTATTTACATTTCCCATAAATCTCGCCAGAAAACGTTGACCTGTGGTCGTCGCTTAGTCTAGCCCTCGTAACATGTCCTGATGTAACATGGGCCAGCCAACGAACAGTGCCTGGTCTCGGTAGACTTCAATTGATCTCTCCACCCCGATCAAAGTGGCGATGTAATAGGACTATAAAAATGCACGTGGTCAGATAGTGCTTTGTAAAGGTACCTAAATTTATTCTGCCTCTCATTCCATTATTTACCTTCTCATAACACTCGCCACAACCATAGGTATACATTACACTATAACATAAAAGTCAATCTTCCCTCCACTCCCATGCCAAACAAAGTTAGAAAGGACCATATTTATCTTTAGTTTTTTAACAACATTTTTCCCATCGGTTTTACACTTTTAATCGTAAAATCAAAATCAATTAATGAAATATAAAAAAAACAAACAAAAACAATTTGTTATTAAGGTGTTGACATAAATGGCGAACCTCGCAGCACTGAAACAACCACAAACCTGCGCCCTTTCATTCACTTCTGTTTCTTGTGTAGACCTACCTAGCATAAAAACTGAATTGTAATAAGATGTACAAAGTTGTCAGTATATAAAGTTAATACATTAAATAGTTACTAACACCGCGTAGCGGACAATATCGTTCAAGCAGCTGGGCCCATATGACTTAACAGAACGTTCCTTAATTGTTGTTGACATTTTGTTCAGTTTATTTTCGTCTTAGTTTATGAGTATGACGAATGCATTGATAGGATGAATAAAAGTTTGTAATGCGTTATAGTTCACCATAGTGTGTTACTGAGTGTGTAAAATGAGGTGCATGGATGGTGGCTAGGTTACATTGTATGGCGATCATGAAGGTGAAAATACTGCGGCGTTTATAATGGTTGCCCTGCCAGATTTTTNTGGTTACACAATGGCATGTTACGAAGGCTAGACAAAGTGGCGACCACGGACCGCCTGTTATGGAGAAGGTAAACAAAGAGATTGTTGGCTGAAAGAATGTAGGTACCTTAAAAAGGATTATCTGAACACATTGCCTTTTTATTATCCAATGATATCGGATTGGAGTGGTGAAGGAGTTGGATAGATTTGGAAAGATCTAATATTAAACCCTATTATTTTTATTTTTAAAAACTAGAAGAAAAAAAAACAATATTTGCGAAGTAAAAACGAGGGTCGAAACATCCGAGGATCAAAAAGTTCTGTAGTCTGCCCCTCCCACCACAAACCCCCTCAATAAATCGATTGAATCTATGTTTGCTAGTCTCTATCGAGATTTCTGCACAATACATATGACTAAAGTAATAACAGATATAATTTTATTTTTGAATTTTTTTTTAAATGTGCCCTGAAACTGTGTTTACACTCTTTAAAACACCACACCAACATTTATTTATACAAACCTCCAGTTGATTATTTTAAATTTTATATTGTCCCTTCTCTACAAAAAATCTGCATTATCACAAGCAAAAGAAAAAAGTCGCTATTTTGATACAGTCGCTATTTTGACTATCGCTGTTTTGACCGTCGCTGTTTTGACAAAGTCGCTGTTTTGAAGTCGCTGTTTTGACTGTCGCTGTTTTGACCGGATGCGAAAGCAATCAGATATGAAAATAAAAGAGACCAGTATCAAATTTATATTTTTAAAAAATTTCTGAGCATTTTTACAATGTAAGTGATTTAAATTTTTTAAAATAATGTTTTTCCCATTTCTATAACTATAACTACAGCCTTGTTCAAGGTTTGTCTGCCCACACACCTGTTATCAAAAGTGTATACATAAAAGTATCTTTTATCTAATTTACATTCTGCAGAAGAAGATTTGTAAAACAAATGAAAGGAGAGAGATTATGCTATTTTAAATGTAACATCAAGAAAACCTGATTTTAAAAAATGTGTTTACTTCATGACAAGAGTAATTAAATATTGGTTACAGACAAATTTTCCTTTAAAAAACAACTAAATTCAGCATTTAGCTATTAGGTCCATCTTCAATATCATTACTCACAGCAATATATCTCTTCTTGAATAATTATTGAAAAGCCACACGTCTGCTATCAGTTGAATGGACATTTAGGCAATACATCTGCAATCAACTGAATGAACACTAACGCCTTACATCTGCTATCAGTTGAATGGACATATAGGCCTTAAATCTGCTATCTGTTGAATGGACATTTAGGCCTTACATCTGCTATCTACTGAATGAAAATTTAGGCCTTACATCTGCTATCAGTTGAATGGACATTTACGCCTTACATCTGCTTTCAGTTGAATGGATATTTAGGCCTTAAATCTGCTATCAGTTGTGCTATCAATTGAATTGACATTTAGGCCTCACATCTACTCAGTGTCAGATGATAGGACAAAGTGTTTGGACAGAGAGACAGGACTCTAAGCTTGAGCATAAATGTCTAGTCTTAAACTTTACCCACGTTATATAGTTACATCATCAGTTTATTACGTTGTTACAGTAGCTACCAATAGAATTCAGTCCAGGAATGTGACCCATGCCTTATAGTGCTATAGAATACCATTGTTTATAGAGGTTAGACAAGGGTCTTACCATGCACTGGTACACTCCAGAGTCACTGTCAATGGGGTTGTTGATCCGGAGGGATCCCACGCCAGAATTCAGAGTCCACCTCTCCTTATTGTCAAGGTCAATGGGTTTACCATCTTTAAGCCATTTGTACCTGTGATGAGATGGGTGAGAGAAGTACATCATTGGTGGGTCCGTGTCATAGCCACATTCATAACTAACACTAACCAACATAGATCTGACATGGCCACATTCATAAGTAAATAACCCTAACCAACATAGATCTGACAAGGCCATATTCATAGTTAACCCTAACCAACATAGATCTGACATGGTTACATTCATAACTAACCCTAACCAACATAGATCTGACATGGTCACATTCATAATTAACACTAACCAACATAGATCTGACATGGCCACATTCATAACTAACCCTAACCAACATAGATCTGACATGGTCACATTCATAATTAACACTAACCAACATAGATCTCACATGGTCACATTCATAACTAACCCTAACCAACATAGATCTCACATGGCCACATTCATAACTAACCCTAACCAACATAGATCTCACATGGCCACATTCATAATTAACACTGACCAACATAGAATCTCACATGGCCACATTCATAACTAACCCTAACCAACATAGAATCTCACATGGCCACATTCATAATTAACACTAACCAACATAGATCTCACATGGCCACATTCATAAGTAAATAACCCTAACCAACATATATCTGACATGGCCACATTTATAATTAACACTAACCAACATAGATCTCACATGGTCACATTCATAACTAACCCTAACCCACATAGATCTCACATGGCCACATTCATAATTAACACTAACTTACATAGATCTCTCATGGCCACATTCATAACTAACCCTAACCAACATAGATCTGACACATCCCACATTCATAACTAACACTAACCAACATAGTTCTGACACATCCCACATTCATAAATCATATCATTATCTAGGAGCTTCTAAGTAAAATATCTTTTCTTAGTTTTTAATGTTGACATGCAGTTCGCTCAGATAACAAAGACATAATGAACACGTGACCTCTGCCTATGTCTCATTTATCTTTTATGTTAACCAGTTTGATAAAATTTAGAAAGTGACAATAGGTATTTGTTTAAAAAGAAATATTGATGTAAACTTTAAAAAAAAAAACAATATAAGAAAAGAACATGAGACAAGTACACGAGAAAAAAACACATAACAGAACATAAGAAAAGAACAGGAGAAAAGTACATGAGCAAAGAATACAAGAAAAGAACATCTCTCCAACCTACTTCAATTCCCCGGTCCCTAAGGATGTGCATGGAATTGTGACAGTTTTCTGTACAATGAAGTAGAGAAAGCCTCTGTCCTCTCCAGAGATGCTTGGTGGCGTGCAGTCTGGTCAAAGAAATAACAAGTTTTACAGTGTACAGGTTAATGATAGTAGCACATCATGCACTGAAACTCATATGAATAATTAGCATTAGACTTTACAGCTGATTACCTTTAATTACATTGTGGCCTGTAAGTAGGATCATGTTAATTTTTTTTACTTTGTGACCAATCAATTTTTGTATTGTAATCAAACATTTCTCTTATAATGCACAGGGACCATTTGATTAGTGCTGTAATAAATCCTGGGAGGTACAGCACAATTCTAATATAAATAAATCAAAGTTCAAATGTTATGTCAGATAATCTGGGGGGGGGGGGGGGGG
>MUZC01001735.1:586774-609361 GCA_002072015.1 Radix auricularia | reverse complement strand
GGGGGGGGAAGAGTTTTTTCTGAAGTAGTGTCAAATACAATTGACTACACTACATGTTAAAGGAATCTTATCTTATTTTATTTTATATGTTACAGACGCTCCTTCCGTACAGAAGATTATTGCATCCTATGTATTTCTATGGTTTGTGTTTAGTTCTGTATTCTTACCAGAGTTTTAAATGATGATAAAGTGTTGGCTTTCCTCGCTTTTTCAGGAAACCCATTCCACGCCCGAATAACGGACGGAAAGAAATAAAACTTGTTTGTTTGAAAATGTGTTTGTTCTTGCATACGGAATAAGAAATGTGTTTTTATCTTTATGTCTATCTGAGGGTTGTATTAAGTTATATTTGTGTTGTATTTCTAAATTAGAATTAATTGCCTTATGTATAATTACTAATTTACTCTTGGTTCTTTAGTTTGGCCATCCATATACCATTAGTTAGGATCCCTCCTTAATCCATAAATGACGTCATGCACATAGGGGGAGGGGACCCACACTTTTCAGACGATGCGTGATTTGGAAAGGGGGGGGGGCTGTTTGAGAAATGTGACGTCACATCAAAACACGCAACTTTAAATAAAAGTTCAACTAAAATATTTTAATTTATTTTATGACGTTTTACATGGATTCATGCCTGTTACGAAATTAAGAGCGCAACCTTACACTAAATACATATTTTAATGCAAAAAATATAAATTCTAAAAATGCTCTTTTTCAAACAGTATATTCAGATTTTAAAGGGGGGGGGGGGGCGGCAAAGCTTTGTGGCATCATATTGGAAAAGGGGGAAAGGGCTAAGTTGTTGTGACGACGTGTGACGAAGTGTGAAAGGGGAGTGAAAAATTTGCCAAAATCGCGTGACGTCATTCATGTTCTCAGTTTATGTTTTTTTTTAATATACCCCCCACCCATGCATGCCCATTACAGTGACTGACCTTTGGCATCACTCCCACTCACTATCACACATTAAACATCAGTTTCTCTCTCCCGCATCCCCCTTTTTTCTCTGATAACCTGGTAAACAAAAGCCTGATATTGATTATGTCTCTACTCTGGGCTCAGTAGTTCTAGAAATGTATTATATTACGGTAATGAAATCTTGCTTCATTTCTGAAAAATTAAGGGAGTAAAGAAATCTCCGACAAGTTTCAGCATCGCATTAGCAGATTCGTGTTACCCAGAAAATTCTTGACAGTAACAACGTCTTAAGATAATGTTATAAATATGAAGAATTTTCTGTATAGAATGAGCGGCTGTAATATATATGATAAGTTAAGACGAATATTAATGCCACGTGTCTTTGGCCGTCCTCAATTACGTCTTATTCTGCTAAAATTACAGTGAGTTTATCTTTCTTACCTTACAGGTGAGGTGATTACTAAATCAACACTATTAGATAGAGAAGAGTTTATGGTTGTCATTTATATAGCAGGCTCTCGATTGAGCATCAACACTAATACATAGAAGCCTAATTTGTGGTAGTCTAATTTGTGGTAGTCATTTATATAAAAGGTTTTTGATTAATTATGGCAAGAATTGTTCATTAAGTTCATTAAGGTTTACTTATGAATTATAGCATCATTTATTCAAAACCAGAGAAATCATATAAATATTTCCAGACGAAACAGCTGTTATGACTATTTGATTGGGTGTTGACGGAAGTCTTAGTTTTAGCAAAGAATTCATTAGTTACTTTAAATAAAGCTTTGAAGGTAAGACGTGACTAATGTAAGACTCCGCAGTTTGTTTTGTCAATACAAATATGTCTGCAGTATGTCTTTGGAGGTTATATAGGTTCACCGACAAAACGGCCCCGGACAACTGACAACGGCCTCGGTCAAAACGGCCTCAGACAAATCGGCCCTGGACTAATATATGTTAATAGAATAAGATTTTATATTATTATTTTTACTCACCGATTTTACTTCACAAAAAAGAAGAAGAAGAATATAATAATATCACAAGAAACAATTTAATACTATTTAAACTATATGGTAGCAAGGGTGACCCGTCAAGACGGCCCAGGACAAAACGGCCTCGGCCAAATTGGCCCCGCCCCAACATAACATTTAATTAAGGAGATTTTTTATGTACTATTTCTGAGCATTTGGGGGCATATTTTAACAAATTTTATATTTTCTAACCTATTTGTATGTATATATACTACAAACTAAGATCAGAAAATTTTAAGAAACCATGATGTACGTACAATAAGCACTTATGGCCGGCCGGTTGTGGTCGGACAAATAAAGACGGTTGAGACTGCGTAACATTGTATGCCAATACGTGCCCCATTGCATGGGGAAAACAATTGATTTTAAAGTCTCACGAGCCCTGTCAGATTTCACTCGCTCCGTCTTGTCTCTTCCTTTGTCGCAGGCGCTATGGTATGAGCCTGTCCATGGACGGAGATCTAAAAAGGTAAATATAAAGGTGGTGTGGAACTTTTATGGCCAAGACTGGCCGGCCAGTCCAGACCAATTACATAGTCGGGATGGCAAAGCATTTTATTACGGTTTGATGCTGTCCCTATATAATAAGGGCGTGTGTGGTCTTCACCTATTGAAAGATCTTTTACAATACAACATCTATCATTTATAGAATACAACATAGATCCATAATGGAAGAATCGACAACACAAAAAGGCAAAAGAACGTTGTTTTACGAAGGATACCGTTTTAAATTCGCTAAACTTAGACCCCTCAAAACATTACGTAACAAAGCTTTGTTAATTACCATGCCGCTAAACAAATTGAAAATATTTTTTTTTTAAATTGGCATTTTGAAGTTACGTCCAATTCTTTTTACCCCCTCCCCCTCGTCACATATCGTCACAAACGCTTGACTCCCTATTCCAGTCCCCATGGTGCGTGACGTAATTTATGGACGGCCCCTGAATATGAATTTTCTTTATTGTCCCCAATTTGCCAAAGACAACTTACTTCAACAAAAACAAATTTAAAAAGGAGCAGCAAATATTTATAATAACATCTCTAAATCTAAAACACTTAAGGGTAGAAGAACGAAGAGTTGAGTTGTAATAATAATAATAATAATAATAATAATAATAATAAAATGATAATTTATATAGCGCTGTATCCCAGCAAGGAGCAAGGCTCACAGCGCTTTACATGGAAATAACAATACATATATCAATAAAAAGAAACATTCATATCATATTAACTACATAAATGACAATACGCTATACTCAATACATCAGCTACGTTAATCATTTAAAGAAATGTTGTTTTATTAATTTTGAAAATAAATTTTAAAAAGATATGTCTTAAGTGCAGTCTTGAATGACTTAGCAGTTGAAATACTACGGATGTGTAATGGAAGAGAATTCCATTGTTGGGCTGCACAAAAAGAGAATGACCTTTCGCCAAATGTTTTAGTTCTTGTCTTAGGAACACAGAGAATGCGTGTATCTGCAGANGGCTTGTATGGGTAGCCAATGAAGTGAGTAAAGTAGCGGAGTAACATGGTCATGTTTTTTTGCCTTTAGAACTAATCTGGCAGCTGAATTTTGAACTCTCTGTAGTTTTTCAATGCATTGTTTTGGCGCACCTGACAGAAGAGAATTGCAGTAATCCATACGAGCTAGAACAAGAGAACAGACTAGAGTTTTTGTTGCACTATCTGTTAAGTAATGACGGATTGAACTGATCTGACGAATGGTAGTATAGGCAGAGCGACAAATGTGATTGATGAAGTTGTTGGTAGACATGTTGTCAGAAATAATGTAGCCAAGATTCCTAGTCGATGTTGTGAACAGTATATCAGAACTAGCCACCTGAATAGAATTTGGAAGAGTCAAAGTACTGCGGGATTTATTGTTACAGAATAGCAGTGGTTCTGTCTTATTATCATTCAGTTTGAGCTACAACTAACAATGCCATTAAATTTTAACTTGGAAATACAATAAACTAATAACCTTATTCAACCATCATATACATTTAAAATCATTTTGCCAATTTAAAAGAAACGCATTTTAGAAAGTGCTCTTTCTTCTCTTCTGGAAATGTGTATGAAATAGGTTGAACAAAATTGGGGCCGTTTTGACTGGGCCATTTTGACCGGGGCCGATTTGTCTGAAGCCATTTTGACTGGGGCCGTTTTTGTCCGGGGCTGTTTTGATGGGTCACGGTCTTTGGATAATACAATTCTGTCTTAAGTATGTCTTTGGTCAAGACAATAAATGTTTCCTACGTCAACAAATTCGGTTCTTACCGAAAATTCCATCAAACAAGTCTTAAATCCCAACAAACAAGTCTTAAATCTTAACAAAGAAGTCTTAAATCCCAACAAACAAGTCTTAAATCTTAACAACCAAGTCTTAAATCTTAACAACCAAGTCTTAAATCTCAATAAACACGTCTTAAATCTCAACAAACAAGTCCAATCTCAACAAACAAGTCAAACAAGTCTTAAATCCCAACAAACAAGTCTTAAATCTTAACAAAGAAATCTTAAATCTCAACAAACAGTCTTAAATCTTAACAACCAAGTCCCATCTCAACAAACAAGTCAAATCTCAACAAACAAGTCTTAAAGCTCAACAAACAAATCAAATCTTAACAAACTAGGCTTACAGCTCAACAAACAAATCTATTTGGCCTCTAGTTTACACCCCGACCATAATTTCGTCTCTATCCACAGTTCTGAATGTATGGCCGCGCCGAATTAGATGCTTCCAAGTGCCAATGGACAAAAAGAGTTGAAAGCATATAGATCTAATCGCCGAAGATTGTTGCAGAAAGGATCCCTTCTCGTGACGTTTAACTGGCGCTGAATAGTTGCAAGCGAAATGTAAGGGGACAAGGCCATTAGTTTGAGACACACTGCACCAACCCGCCCCTGATTCTAGCTGTCTCGGGCGGCCCATCTATTCTGGAGCACCGTAAAAGCAGAATGTCGCCATCATTTATCGACCTGAACTAACTGGGGTAGACGTTGTGGTGCCCTTTGGAAACAGTACGGGTGAAAGGAAGGGGGCTTAAATTACTGACGTGTGTGTGGGGGGGGGCGGTATGTTACTAACTGGCCCGATCATGTGTTTATAACTAAGAGAGAACCGAGCACATGGTCAAGGTCTTAGTTACGAAATGTTCGCAGCCGGAATTTCTGAAAAGGACAACTCACCAACAGATAAAACATTACTGTGTGTGTGGGGGGGGGGGGAGCAAGAAGTCTGTCATTAATGTTATATCAAATCATCTGTTACTCATTCAGTAAGGGGTGGTGGTGGTGGTAAGGAGCCAAGATAGTATAGCTCTATATAATCTAATATAGATCAACAGTGGCTGAACAGCCCCAGTCCCATTGCGGCTCGCTCGCGAATAATTTATGACATAAAAACTTTTCGTGTTGCAATATACAGTATAAAAAAATTAATGGAAGTTCATTGTTATTACATCCTTTATATTAATTTGTGGTGTCTGAACCTTTGCTTGCTTGCCGAAAAAACTTTAAATCGATTTATAACCCACTTCCTCGTAAGCAAGCGAGCTGAAATTTTGCAGGAAGACTCATGCCAATGATTAAAATGATGTATCAAAATTTTAGATCAATCGAATTTACAGGATTTGAATAACAAAATTTTTAAAATTATTTTATTTATCTCTTTGCATCACGTTAAATTTTTAGTTAGAGTGTTGTGGTGCGTATTATGTTCAACAACCTTTCCTGTCGCGCAATAAAGTGCGCATTATATTGACAATAATTTTTTAAAATATATTCACGATCGGTGCGCATTATATTAAAAATATTTTACAGACATAGATCTAACTAGAATTTTGTATTTTCGGATTGTTATGCTCTGCGTAATATAAAGAAAAGAACATCATTATAGCTATGTCTCGTATATAAAAGATTTAGCGTCAAAAACTTGTTTTTTTACGGGTTTTCAAAAAAAAAAAAAAAAAATTTATATTAACTTGTGGTGTCTGAGCCCTTGATTGCTTGCCGAAAAAACTTTAAATCGATTTTTTACCCACTTCCTAGTAAGCTAGTCAGCTGAAATTTTGAAGGCAGACTGGTGCTAATGATAAAAATGATGTTTAAAATTTTCAGATCGATCGATTGTACAGTAATTGAATTATTAAATTTTAAAATTATTTTATTTTTCTCAATGTATCATGTTAGATTTTGAGATAGAGTGTCGTAGTGCATTTTATGTGCAACAACCTTTCCTGTCGCGCCATAAGGTGCGTATTATATTGACAATACTTTTTTAAAATATATTCACTATCGGTGCGCATTATATTAAACATGTTTTACGAGGGATAACTAACATTTCGTATAGATCTATTTGGATTTTCTTGCGCTGCGTATTGTAATGAACATCCTTATAGTTATGTCTCGTATATAGGATTAATAATAAAAAACTTGCTTTTTTACATTTTAAAAAAAATAAATCTTTTATATTAGCTCAATGGCGTCTGCTTGATTGCTTGCTTGGCGAAAAAACTTTGGATCGATTTTTTAACCAACTTGTCAATATCTGATGTACATTACAATTTATTTGTGTCAACATCTGATGTACGTTACAATTTATTTGCATGTAATCGCTGCACCACAAAAAACCAGTACAAACATATTTTATCAAACGTTTTTTTCTTGAGAAAATGAGGGCGACAAGATAAGAATTGTGAATTTATTTTAAACTCTTTAAACTGCTAGTTCCAAATCTATTTATGAAAGTGGCAAGCCACTTATATTTAGGGATACAATGATAATGAAATGCTACGATTTTCGCACCTATCGGGTCAACACTAAGTAAAAAATAATAATTATCAATTGTATGCTATTTTTCGATTTCCAAAATTAGTAACTTGAATGTAGATAAAAATGAACATATTAAAATTGATTTGTTACTATCATAAATGTGAGGCAATCATTGACTATTAATATCCTTTTTTATCATTGATAAAAATGAGGTAATTGACACCTTTTATGCTCAAACAACATTTTAAAATAACTATTCACTGTTCCAGTCGTTCACAATGAAGAACACAGTTGGGTGAAGTAAAGCAGTTACCGCCCACGACCATCAAGACGATTGATTATTTTTTTCAACATTGTTGGATATAAATATAAATGGCAGAATTCATGCCAAATGCTTTAGGGCGCTGGGCCATGTGGGGGCTCTGGGCCATGTGGGGGCTGTGGACCATTTAGGGGCTGTGGGCCATGTGGGGGCTTATGTCGCTAACGAGTCTGTACAAGGAAAGTAGTGCACATGGTGCAATGGAAAAACTCCTGCCGGTCCGCCACACTAAAAAGTTTGAGAAGCACTGCACTGGGCTAGTGAAATTTTTTTTTAACGCACTCTAATTAAGATATTCTTCTTCTTCTTCTTCGTTCTCAATATTGAATATTGAGTTTTGCGTGCCACGAGTTTTTGCGCCAATTGGCCTGTGGTCTCCGACTTCAGCCTGCTGTATTTTCTGGATTTGCTTCCATAGCCTTTGGTCAGCCAAGACCATCTGCAAGGCAGCAGTTGTTATTTTGGCAAGTGATGCAGCGTTCACATGCCACGGCTAAGGGTTCCACGCATTACCCCGCCGCTTTTCGCCCATTTGGAGCTGGGTGGAACTCGGGGACGCCGTAGGCCCCGGGAACAAGTCCATGGCTTCCCATGGATTCGAATTAGGATATTATTACTTAGATATTCTTCATCAGGCTACAATTAAAGCTACTGTAAACATGAGTACGCACTAAGATTGGCTAGCTTAACTATCTTTTGCTTTAAACTTTTTTTTAATGAAGCTTTTCAATTTTTATATCCAAATTAACAAATTATAATGTTTTTTATGCTAACTTCATAATTGCCTTCTCTTTATAATAGCATAGTAATTTATTAGTGGCTGGGGGGGGGGGGGGGGGGGCAAACTTGGCACTCGGCAGAACCCCACACTACGTGCTGTTTTCAGTTCCTTATAACTAAATTATTCATATTGAAGTAATTGAATCCAAAGTTCTATATAATTGAATTCAAAGTTATATAAAACCAATAATTTGAATCCTGATAAGTACAACATGGTGTAATGACTCTACCAATTGTTATCGGCATAAGTTGACATATTGTTGTAGTTGTCAGATTGTAGGGAGAGAAGACTATGACAATACCCCATTAAATGGCTCTAGCCTCCAGCTAAGGTACTTTATATTAAGGCAATCGAATCAGGCTGGAGGGCTGGCCATTTAGGCGGAGATGTTAGATGGGGTAGCATCCACTAAAAGCCTTTCAGTAAATCCAGGGCGTACAAAAATTGGGGGGGAGGGGGGAGAGAATGAGGGTGGAAGTGAAAGAAGGAGAGAGGTGGGAAGAGAAAGGGAGAGATGTAAAAAGAGAGTGAGGGTGGGAGTGAAAGAAGGAGAGAGATAGGAAGAGAAAGGGGAGAAAGATGAGAGAGAGGGTGGGAAAGAGAAGGAGAGAGATGATAAAGAGAGAGATTGTAAAAAGGGAGAGGGGATAGAGAGTGAGAGAGTAAGGAATTAAATGGGGAGAGAAAGGGGAGAGAAGTGAGAGGGGTGGGAGAGAAAGAAGGAGATAGATAAGGGACAGAGATGGGAAGAGATGGAAAGAGAGAGGGCAATGGAGGGGGAGAAAGAGGGAGAGAAAAGAATAGAGATGGAGAGAAAGTAGATAGTGGGAGAGAAAAAAGGAAAGAGATTGGAGAGAAAGAGAATGGAAGAGAGAAGGGAGAGAGCTGAAGAAAGAGGGAGAGAGATAGCATTTGCCGTCCCTGAGTTGGAGGAAGAAATACAATGGACAAGAGATAAAACTGCCCACACACAACGTTTATTCAAAACACAGCCACCAACCTGTGACAGTTTCTAATTATTCTGTATGTGTCTTTAACAGGAAGTTTGTTGATGTTTTCCCGTTTTTTTAAGTTTAAGTGCTCATTTTCTATTAAGTGGGTTCTTTTGTGTGCTCATGTGGCAAGGAAGATTTTTGTTCACAAACTATTGGTGAATCTTGTGGATGAATTTCACTTTATTCACTTTTTTAACTTTTAAAATGTCCTCTTTTTTTTTTTTTAAAGTCTTGACGTGAGAAATGTTTATTAATTTTAAAAAATTTAAAAGGTGTGCTGCCATTGGGGTTGGCCTATAACTTATATAACTTAAATGCCACTGATGAAAACCGCGGCTAATTAGTTCCTAAAACATTTTATTTCTACGACAACCCCCGGCACCGTCAGTTGAACAAAACGAATGTTTTGGAACTAACTTTAGTGAGCGACCGGCGAAGGGCGTCAACACCGTGTGGGCCGCTGAGCCGATGCCAAACGTAAATCTTTCGTAATACCTGGTGCCTTTATTGTTTAAACACACCATCCATTACTTCAGGCGCAGACATCGTTTTCCGTGAGAGTGACTGGATATCTGTGATGGTAGATGCCAATGAAAGAGGGGAGGGAGGGGCGCATGCTATGCACGTGCCAGCGACATATGCGAGGGTAAAGCGACGTCATCAAGGAAATGATCATGTTGTAAGGATAGTACTTAAGTTTAATCCCGTCTCTTGGTGTTTGCTTTCAGTGGAGTAGATAGGACCTCAGCAGAGGCGGGGCCAATACCCTAATTAAATCTGACCTAAGTCGTTAATGGCTGGTAATTTGGCTGTCCTACATGCGCACGCAGCCAAAGCAAGTTTAGCAGAAGATAAAATCCTAGTGCTCACGATATCATTTGTCGATGTCAGAGTCAGAGGGAGTTGAGCTCGAAACAAAACGATTGGGGGAGGGGGCGGAGGTTGGGAGCGGCAGACGACTGGCGCCAAATACAGACCAACGGAAGAAAACTAAAGGTAGGTAGTGCGTGGGCTTACGTCCTAGCACTCATAAAACTTTAGCACCTGTACCTCTCGAGCCAGTCACCCAGGGTGGCGCCCTGACAATAGCAAACGTATCGAATATCTCCTACATATTCGCAGACAGCTATCATTGTATTGAATTTACAAACGTTCATTTATAAATACAACATTAGTGATGAGCCCATACGACAGCGTCGTGGCTTGCAGCAGTGTCAACAGAAGCGGCTCACATTTTTTGTTGCTTCCTTCCGATAAATTACTAAGCAATCGGACGAAAACTACGCCACTCAAAATAAGTGAAGTGACACCCGGGGCAGACCGCCTCGTCCCTCTCCGTACTTTCCCACAGGAATCGTGCATTAAACTTGCATCGTTCCATTAGAGTGCCTTGCTTATGCCAAGAACTCCATAAACATGATCGATTTGTTTAGAAGAAATGTCAACATATCAATATTTATTTGATGGCAAGATTTTTTTTAAAAAAAATATGATTCGTATGTTTCACCTAACATTTTAGCAGCTTCATAAAACTGGTCTGTATGAGACAACTGTTGTGTTGACAGCTTTACAAAACTGATTTGTATGAGACACATATTGTGTTGACAGCTTTACAAAACTGGTTTGTATGAGACACCTATTGTGTTGACAGCTTTACTAAACTGGTTTGTATGAGACACCTGTTGCGTTGACAGCTTTACAAAACTGATTTGTATGAGACACCTAATGTTTTAGCAGCTTGTGTGATCCCCCTGTAACTGTGTTGAATGATTCTAAATTGAATACTATGATGGTCTGATGTTCCAAACACGCAGGTCCCCACACGATGGGCAACTTCTTTCATAAACATCTTTCCGATCTAGCCAGCAGAAGTGCAGCAGACAATTTAACACTATCAATCAGTGCGTGTCACGTAACCCACGAATCTCAACCCTTCGATGTATCGGACGCCCATTAAAAACAAAATATTGTGTTGACAAAGTGTGAGAATCACTTGTGGCAGTATAGCTTCAAAAACAAAAGACACAACAACACACTGTCACAGATAGGACCGAACGTGATGGAAAGTGGAAACCAAAGCTATTGAGTATAGCATGTTGGTATGGAACTAAAGAGATTCTGCAAGAATCTGTAATTAATGGGAACACGTTAAAGCCAGCATGGAACTTAACAAAATGCTAACTTACATTCGTCAGACTAATACTAAAATATGCATCTTTTGTATAGGACCCATCTAACAATGAAAATTTTGAAAATATAGCCAAATTTTTAAAAAAATCAAAACAGAACTGCACAATAATTCATAACTGAGGAAAATGCACAACAGCACACCAGAGATGAGTAAATAACATTTTTTCAATTACTAAACCTAGAAATACTTGAGGATAGAAGAAAAAAGAGTGAAGTAGTAATACCAAATCAGGTTTAAAAAAAATAATATAACTTTGAAAAAAAAAAACAACAAGACAAAAATCCAATACAAAAATAGGATAAACATAGGGATCAAAAGACGTTTCTTGTTATATACATCAGATAAAACAGAAACAAGTTCTCTCGCTCTAACCATCTAGCATTTGGGGGTGGAATGGACTGCCCGAACAAACCAAGACAACCAACACGCTATAGACATTCAAAACTCTAATAAAAATGCAAGACTAGACATAAACTGTGTACGAAATAATCTTCTGTATAGAAGGAGTGTCCGTTATGGATGAGCTACAATACGAAAAATAAGATAAGAACACTGAGACACCAAATTACAGAACATATTTGGGATACATTCAGACAGTTATGCTTTTTTTTTTTTTTAAAGTAATAATAATATAAAAATCTTTAAAATATGAATACAGTGTATAGAGTCTAATTGGAGAAATCGTGCACACATACAAGAAGTGGATGTTTTTTTACGTTTTGAGACTGGTACCTCAAGTAAAACAAGAATACTGTGATAATGTAACATTTTTTTAAAAACAATTTAAGCAGGACGCCCTCTTCCCCCCTTCCTTAAAAAAAACATTAAAATGATATTTAAAAAAATGTAAGCCGAGGTAAAAGACACTTAAACTTAATCTTAAATTTCTGCCAGTTTCTGGTGCTCAGACTGCCAATGATTGCTGACGCCCTCAATTAGTCCCAACTATTATTACCTTACACGATTGAACTGCATGCCGCGACGTTAGCGGCTGTTAGCTCCGCCCCTGGTTTAAAGTCTACAAGGTACATTCTTACACAGTAAACAAATAAAGTACGGAATGCACGAGTTTGGGGAAGGGGGGAGGGAAGGAGAAGAGGATAAAAATAAAAGCTCTGTTGAATTACAGGAGGCTGTGATCTGGGAATACGCACGTTCGGGGTACTCACGTTTTTTAAATTCTGATTCCTAAACAGAGGCTCAAACATGGCTTTAAAAAAAGTTCAATTAACACCTAGACAGAGACAAACATAGCATAAAAAGTTCAATTAACACCTAGACAGAGACAAACATAGTATAAAAAGTTCAATTAACACCTAGACAGAGACAAACATAGCATAAAAAGTTCAATTAACACCTAGACAGAGACAAACATAGCTAAAAGTTCAATTAACAATAATCAAACTAGAAAATTTTCTCTCCATCGTTATGCAAGGCAACTATAGTCTACTTCTGACCTACGATTCCCTCGTGAACCCCAAACGATGATTTTCGCTCATCCAAAAGTAAATTTTAGTTGCATCTAACAAGAGTCTCATAAACATTTTTTGAGAATCCCCGAACCGCAAGCGAGACGATGGCATTACGAGCCTGCAAGGTGAGCAGTTCCCACGCTTCCTACAGCACAGCCGTGTGTGCGTGTGGGGGCAGAAAACTTACTCTAGGAATGCCTGCCAGACACACTAGTGACTGTTCCCCACAAGTGGTCAACAAAGCCGGACACACACGAACAGGTACTGCAAGTGGTCATTCAAGCCGGACATACACCTACGAGGTACTGTTCCCCAACAAGTTGTAAACAAAGCTGGGCATACAAATAGGAGACGCAGACTTAATAAAGTCTCCTGTCTACGATTTGATTGTAACATCAAAGTTATTTTTAGGTAAAGTTCGGTGGACGACGATTTTATTTCCATCGGCAATTGAACCATTAATCATCGTTTAAATAAAATAAAATTAATATTAAATAATAAAATTAATTAGGCGGCTGGGTAGCGAAGTCAATAGTGCGCTAGCCTCACAAGCTGAGGGGCGTGGGTTCAAGCCCACGAAAAGCCACTATAACAAATGTTGTGCAATGACTAACGCTTAGAAAGTCCTCCGCTGACCTGGAGAGGGATGGGCGCCGCCAGTGTCTATTAAGCCCGAGAATATTCTAATGGAAACATTAGAATCCTCTACGACTTCGATAAAAAGAGGTTATGGGACTAAAAAAAAAAATTAATAGATATACATATAATATGCTGCTAATTATACAACATCTGAACAAAATGAAATATTGCATGAAAAGAAAGTGCTTACACTATAATGCGGAGAGTGCCATAGGTAACATATCATTATGGCGTCCGTAGGTTAAGACAAAATAAATATTCTCTTTTCAAACATTTTCAATGCGTATATATTGACTGAAATAATTACTTATAATTTAATAATACATCGCGTGAAGCTTTCAGTTCTTTATGTCCCATGAACATCTAGCATCTTCTATGTCAACAGTCAAGCGACTGAGAAATAATTTCCGTATCTCAAATTATGCTGTTTGTCTTTTAAATAAGACTTCGTAAGTTAATCGCCTTTTATAACACCAGCACACACACAAAACTCACAATTTAAAAAGACTGATGATTAAAGAGTTAAATTACTGATTAAAACACAAAAATCAGACGTGAAATTTAATCTTTAGGTTTAAGAATAATAAAAATTTGTTATTCAAAGTGTAGTGCCTTAGTCTAATGGCACATTAAAGTACATTGGGCGATGACTTCCGGCCATTTATCGCCAGATGTTAAAAGTGAATGCTGATTGGTGCGTCGTGCTAAAGAGATATCATTAAAGTAAACACTGAAAACTAATGTGTGTTGTTGTTGTTTTTTTGTTTTTTGTTTTTTTAAATTTAGTCAAATTGATTGAAACAGTACATTATAGTTGATGCATGACTTTGTATGGATGATATTGAAATAAGCATTGTCTTCAAAGACTCTAAAGACAATTAAATAATTATGCGTCCTTAGGCAGTCAAGTCCTGTGGGGTTTTAGCTTGGGCAGAGTTTTTTTTCTTCTTTTAGTCTATTTATCTAGGGAGTGAATTGCAATTATAAAAAATTGACCTACTTTTAACTTCTTCGTACTCCTGGGCCGTTGTCAACGCTAAGATTGCCACAACGAGCAGCACCAGGCACCTCTCTAACCGAACCTCCATCTTCTGCCTTTGACCTTCTCCAGATGACCCCGGGCCACTCAGGAACACTCTGTAAGAAGAATGGAAAATGAGGAAATAAGCGGAGCGATTTCACCAGGAATTTATCTCCCACTGATAGTATGTCACGTGTTATCAATCTGCCGGTCACGTGCCAAAACAGAGTAGTAAAGAAGTGGTTTAAAGAAAAGTCCATTTTGTGAGCAGCAGAACCCAACATTCAAAGTTCGTTTTCCTCGAAAAGATTATTCACATATTTCTTTAAAAAGCAACCCATCCACCCACACACAAATAATTAATAAATCAATCTTTAAAAAAAAAAAAGCTTTGAGGGTACAGTATATGGTGAAAAACATTATCTAATTTGTTATACAATTATAAGTAGGGCTGTTATCGATTAAATTAAATTTAATCGTTAACTTTTGATAAATTACCGATTAATCAATCGATAATTTTGTTAAAGCTAAAAATAAAGATGTATGACGTCATTAAACTGAAAATGTCAATTGAAGTAATAAAAATAGGCAATTGATATTTTTATTAAGTTATTTTTAAAACATAGTTAACAATGAAAATAAGTAAAATAACGTATTAAAGTTTAGGCACTTGAATGAAAATTTCTCATTAATTTTAAAATATAAAAGTAATACAGCCGTATAGAAATTGTTTGATGATTAACAAAAAGATAAAAATCATCGTTTTATCCCAAGTGGTTCAAAAGTTATGATTTTTTTTTCTAAGACCTTGTAATCACTTTCTTCACTATGTTGTTTTCCTTCACATTTTTTGCCATTTTGTGGCATTTTTAAAAATTCCCATAACTTAGGTATTTAATATAATTTAATAGATATAATATCGATAGTAGGTACCTATATTTAAATATAAGTAGTTCAATATAAAGTCCATGAATTTAAGTTTTTTTATTGTTACATAATTAAAAACAAAGTTTTTAAATATATCATTGTCATTATAAAACAAGTTATTTTAAAATTTACACTTTCCAACTTTCTTAAAGGGAGAAGTTTGTACGTAAACAAAATAATAAAATAAAAACTATTATTAATTATTTATTAAAAAATCGAAAGAAATGTTAAAACCATTTCTTTAATTTTAATCACTATTTTATCGATTAAAATAATTTTAATCGATAAAATAATTTACCGATTAATCGAGAAATTAATAGGTAATTTCCGCAGCCATAATTATAAGCCTTAATTTGTTACACGAATATATGACTTAAGTTGTGTTATAACTACATGACTTAATTTTTTATACAACTGCAATACTAAATTTGTTATACGACTACATGACTTAAGTTGTGTTATAACACTTATAACTACATGACTTATTTGTTATACAAATGCATGACTTAATTTGTTATACGCCTACATAACTCAATTCGGCATACAGCTCCAACACACGCCTTTG
Organism: Radix auricularia; assembly: GCA_002072015.1. Classification (NCBI taxonomy): domain Eukaryota; kingdom Metazoa; phylum Mollusca; class Gastropoda; family Lymnaeidae; genus Radix; species Radix auricularia. Next base: position 593,716 of record MUZC01001735.1, on the reverse strand, counting down.
CGCACATGTTTCGGAGAGTATTTGTTTAAGTAGTAGCGCTTTAGACTGCTGAACGGTGGGAAGAACTCTAGTCACGAGTTCAAACCACGTTACTGGCAAGGCCCACGGGGCATTGTGCTAGCCACACAATCCCCTGCTCGTTAGTGGTGGCTTAATAACTTGTGAACGCTACTTCACTTGCCCTAGAGTCCGTCATGGACTGAAAAGGGGTTATTTTATTTTTATGTGATCATCATAAAATAAATATTTCAGTCAACATATAAAGTGATCGCTGAAATGCAAAAGAAGCCAAGAAATTGTGCCAGCTAAAAGAACTAATGAAATTTTTTTTAAATTGTTTTAACAAGCACTCACGCACATACACATATGAATTCATTAAATTAGAAACTACCTTTATTATATTGACCGCAGTTAAAAAGTTATTGAAGTACAATTGGCGAAAAAATTAATTTTATCCGTCTCCTTCTTGATTCCCAAGTTGGTATAAAACAACAATGAGTTACGTTGTAATATTATTCAGTAATAAATATTGTTTTTGAAATTTGACTTTAAATGTATATAAGTGGAAGGCTGCACACCAATGAATGATGAACATGTTTCTGTTATAGCTGAGTCTGGGGGCTTTATGGCACGTTGGTTACTCATTTTTCACGTTTACAAACACGGTGTTCATACAAAGCGCCATGTCAATAATTTTAGTTGCAGATTTCATAACAAAACGAGGGGTGAGACTGCAATCAGGCTTATAACAAATTAAATGGAAAAGACGTAAACAAGGTAAGGGTTAGTCTGACAGGACGTAACAAAACAGAGAACGTTTCGGCAAAGAACCTTTTTCAACGGACATAGCATATCGACTTCTGAATTATCAATGTTACATGGTGCCCATTTAACAGATTGCGGGAGGGTATGCGACGGAGGATGGGAGAGTAAAAGGCTATGCAAAAATTTGAGACTAAATAACAAACTCATATTTAAAGTGCGATTAAAAGCCAAAAGTCTTACCCGTTTCTTTACCTATACAGGACTGTGTCAATCCTGTTATAAACTTAAGTGTTGAATAGAAGTGAGCTATTATGGATAGATGGATTTGAACTTCTATGTATTTTCCCAGCTCAAATTTATTTCCCCCCTCACAGTAAGTGGCTGTATATTATGTGCAGTGACTCAAACAAATAGTTTATTATCAACAAATAACTGCATTATCTGCGTCTCTTGAGTGGTTTGAACAAAACACTTGACCATTAACAATGGGTTAAACCCAAGTATTAACACACGTATTATCATTAGGGCAGTCAGTATTTTTAATAAAAAGCCGTCCTCCAAATTTTCGAACAAAACGCCGCTCAATTTTCGCAATAAAACCACAAGCTAAAGAGCAGTGCAACCTAACCACTATCAATGCACAATAGCCAACGACATGCTTCGAGAACAGTGGTGTCCCTAGGGGGTGCGGTGGGTGGGTACCACCCAGGGTGACATCATCAGGGGGGTGACACCAAAATTTAAAATTCTGTATGTTCACGTTATTTGGCACTGGAAAACTTGGAGGAGTTCTTTGGGTTAACTCGTGAGGGGGTGACACCATGAGCTACCCCCCCCGGGTTACACCAACCCTAGTGACGCCTCTGTTTGCGAACACACTATTTAAAACTTAAATGTTATACAAACTTTTATTCCTGCTGTAAATGCATACGTCATACACATAAACTAAAACTGCAGCAAACCGAACATTCAACAACAACAACAACAACAAAAAGTCAACAATGAAGTAATTTTGCAGTTGAATACAGAAAAATGCATTTGGGCTCCGGCCTCCAGTAAGAGATAAATATTTGTTCACCTGATACCATCGTGGAAGTGTATTTAGCAATCCCCCCACCCCTCAATGTTTCATGCGTCTACCTACTTGGGAAATAGGAGAATTTTGGATTTTTAATTTTTATATAGCTCATATAAGGAGAAAAAAAATTTTGGGGCCCCGGCCTCCAAGAATGTTATTTCAAAATTCTTTAACGCTAATTTTCGTCGTGAAAACAACTCCCCAAATTTTCATGCTCCTACCCACGCAGGAAGTTAGAAAATTAGTTATGAGTCAGTAAATCAGTGAGGGCTTTGGCTTTTATTAGTATAGATATTTATTTCATTAATAATGGGGTGTTAAAATAAAACGAACATTAAAACAAAGAAAACAAAAAAATTAATTATTTTTAAAATGTTGAATCAGCATATTTCAAACATTTTTAGAAGGAAAAACATCAAAATATTTTATTTCACAAGCTTAGCAATAACTAAATGCAGATTTTATTACACAAATTGTTAACATTCAAATCTAACTGTATTTCTTAAAAGTGTAGATGTTGATCTTATTTTATAATACAAAAAATTATAAGTCTTCTTAAACCAAAACCCTAATATGGGTCACGAAATGTGGAGAAAATTCCATTATCCCATTATGAAAAAAGGGGGTAAATGTAAAAGACGTAAAAAGGGTTAGGGTTAGCCTTATAGGACTTAACAAAACAGCGAACGTTTCGGCAAAGAGCCTTCTTCAACGAACAAACAATACACAGTAGAACGAATATAAAAATTTAACAACTTATCCAAAGAGTCAATGAAACATCATTTGTTCCCTATTAAAAAGGGGGTTGGGGGCCTTACTAAAAAATTAATAACTTTTGAACCACTTGAGCTAGAAAGTTGATCTTGGTGTTTTCTTAAACCATTTATTTTGGCTCTATAAAACTGTGTTACTTTTAATTTTTTTAAATGATTTTGAAATTTTCATCCAACTGTCTTGAAATCATACTTATTTTATATTAAATGTTTTCCTTGGCTCTTATAAAAAATATATGCCTTAGTATTCATTAGTAATAAACTAATACTAAGACAATAATCTTAATTAAAATTATATTATTAGAATTAGTAGTAAATAGTATGAATGCACGGACAAACGAGCGAATAATCTAGAGTAGACACACTGATACTTGATACTGATAAATTTACATAATTCATTGTTGACGGAAAACTAGAAACAACGGTTGGGCTATCAATTAATTTTTAATTCATTTAAAACCTCTGATTTAATAGAAGTGCCGTCACGCGGGTTGTTAATACTCGTGTTAAATTAAGGTGTTAATACACGTGATAATTAGGCCTGTCAACGGGTACCCGGGTTCCCAGGTATTCGTTACCGTGTAATTACCCAGGCTGTAAAGTTGCGCCCTGGTACCCGAGAAAAATGTGGCTGCAATGTCTATACCAACGGTGGCCAAACTGCGGGTCTTCTATGTTCACATTGCCACTCGTGGACAATTTATCAAATTAAAATTTCTCGTTTGAAATATATGCTGTGAAATACATTTAACACGAAAACACTAAAAAAATAAATATCTGTCCAAGGGAAATAAAATATGGTTCCAACAAAGTAAAATGTTATTCGATTAGGGCTGGTTCTGATTTAAAATATTTTGTTCGATTAATCGGAAAACAATTTAGTCGATGCTCCCAAATTTTGTGACGAGACACAGCAATTTGTTCTGTTATGCAAGAAATAAGGATGAAAAACCTTTTTGTTTGCGCATACACGTCAAAATAAATAATCACAATACGAGGAAAAAGTACCCGTATGAAAGTGACAAAATATATAAACAATTATAATTTAGCTATAGAAAAATTAAATAACCAAGAACTAATGAATGAGATTAAAGGTGGCCTTCTTGCTTGTACAGATGCTTATACAGCTGACGATGAGACTCAAATTCCCAAACTTTTAAGATGACTTATACTCAATGCTTAGCAACAAACTGCATTAGAATTTTAAGTGTTGAAAAGTGATGAAATGTAAACAAATACAGGAACAAATAAATGCACTTGTAATTTCCCCGTTTCGCGCAATTAAGTTTACTCGTGTTGGTGCAGTAGTATGTAAAGATCAATGTATTGCTTTTCTAATACTTTCGTTATCTTAGTGTTTTCATTCTGTTCAAATAAAATGAATTTAAATAATGACGTAAATTGAATAACAATTTTTTTAAATTAATACAAATTTTAAAAAAAACAGGAGTCTCTAACAAATGTTGCCTTAAAGCTGCACGTTTGCGCGGCCGCGTTCATATATCTGACCGACGAGCAGTTTCTAATTGCCGTGCAGCAACTTTTATAGTTGTATTATAGTTATAATATAATATACGTATTTGCGCACACAAATGGATGCTCAGCTACTCTGAACACGAGTTTGTTATTTTGCAAGCGGACGAACAAATGTTAGAGGAAACATTAGTCTCAAATAAAGACTGAATTTAAATTGTGTCAAGAGTTCATGTAAGTCAAGTAGTCAGTGTAATCGAGTCAGTTACATAGCACAGCCGAGGACTTAAACATCTCTTTGTTACGTAAACCCATTAATTTGATGGGTTGTATGAAAAAGAAGTAATGTATTGTCAAATGTTTAAGGCGAGATGTAAAAATTCATTTTGTGTCTCATCAATAAACATTAGGCACGCGCTGTTTAATATCACTAGCCAAGAAGCAGCGTAGTTCTATAAATAGACTCCGAGCGGACCGACGTACACGCACAGCATCATTGTTTGCAGACAGGTGGTGGCTTTATTCATATTTGATGACAGACGAGACAGTTTTAATATTAAACACGAGCCTGTCCCCTGGCTGCTCAAGTCAAAACAAGGAAATTTTTAATGCACAGAATTATCATTTAAATCGCTTATATCCTGATCGACACTTGACATACATAATTATACTTTGTGGACTAGTGTGAATCACTTCCTAGAATTGTAAAGCTCTATGAATCTAGGAAATATACACCTCCTAGAATTGTAAAACTCTATGAATCTAGAAATCTAGGAAATATACACCTCCTAGCATTGTCCAGGTCTATGAATCTAGGAAATATACACCTCCTACCATTGTCCAGCCCAATGAATCTAGGAAATATACACCTCCTAGCATTGTCCAGTTCTATGAATCTAGGAAATATACACCTCCTAGCATTGTCCAGCCCAATGAATCTAGGAAATATACACCTCCTAGAATTGTCCAGGTCTATGAATCTAGGAAATATACACCTCCTACCATTGTCCAGCCCAATGAATCTAGGAAATATACACCTCCTAGCATTGTCCAGGTCTATGAATCTAGGAAATATACACCTCCTAGCATTGTCCAGCCCAATGAATCTAGGAAATATACACCTCATAGAATTGTCCAGGTCTATGAATCTAGGAAATATACACCTCCTAGAATTGTCCACTTCTATGAATCTAGGAAAATACTTTTTTTGTTAATTTCCTGTCACTTAAAAATTAAGATGAGTTGTAAAATGGCCCCATAAATATGCTATGTAAAGTCTCACCCTCCTCAATCCCCATGGATCACCATCTTGAACCAGCATCCAAGTCATTAATTACATCATCATATTATGAAAGTGAGTTTGTAAAAAGAAACGGGGATTTGGGGGGGGGGGGATTGGACCATTTCGTACAACGGGAGTTAATAGAATCTGAAGTAAAAATTCTACTAATCGAATTTTGAATCCTTTTTATACCAACCGTTCCTCCCAAGCCTCCACCGCTAGTAACAATCAGACCATAACAAGTTGTATGGACGATTCTATTTTATTTAAATCTTTTAAAAAAACAACAAAAAAAACAACCTGATATGAAGCACGTGTAGATGAACATTTTAACAATGCAACCTTAGTACCCCTAACCACCCCCTTAATTATTGGTATTCTATTAACTACCATCTGTGATACAGAGTTAATAGACGCGATCCATACATTACATGGGTTGCCAGACGTCCGGCATGTCCTCCTGTTTAGCTCAATGTCCTCCGCCCGGAAGATAAAGCTAAAATCGTTTTTAAAATATCCGCCTTTTCTTAATTTTATATTATATAATTTTTATGTGTTGTTGTTATAACTATTACATCGTATGTTTACTTTTGATTTTTAAAAAAAAAACTAGATTATGGCAATTTTTTTAAAGTAAAAAAACTTAGAAACCCAGACAAGGACGAAAAACATAAAGTTAGTCATTGAAATTAAAGAAACACCAGTAATGGTTGCCATGAGCCGTCTTCAAAAACCTTTAAAGTTTTAAAAAATAGATTGGAGGATTCATTTATTTCACTAAAAGTCAGGGAGATGTTGAGACGACTAAAATAAAAAGCGTTCGAGAAGAAGATTACACAAATTACATGGCAAATGCTAAGTTGGTGTATGAAGCATGCATTAGTTATACTTAGCAAAATTGTTGAAATATTTTGTTGAATTTCAATGCTTTAATAGGATGTATATGTTCTTTGATAAAATCAGGTGACCTTTTGGCATGCATTTTGTACCTTAAAGAGAAGTTTATTATTGTAGATCGTGCGCAGTTGTTTGACCAGTACTGCAATCTTAAATCATTCTGACAAGACAAAAATGAACTATTAAAGACTCATGCATGTACACTGTCAGTTATTACAATAAAATTGTACTGATTGAGTTTAACCCGGGACGAAACAAATTGAAATATTCAAAACGTTCACCTTTGATGTCTTCCTTTTTTAATTATTATTTTGGTGTCTCTATCTATGCATGATATCAAAGTGAAATATACATAAGTTGATTATCAGAAAACGTGCACCATTCACGAAGCAAAACATTCATATTCTATGAAGAAACTAAGTATTCAACCCAAGACATAACAAAAATCCTGTCTGTTATATTGACAGTCTAGAGGAAATCTTAGAGAACCACGGAAGCAAGCCATCAAAATCTTAACAGTCAAGCTATTGTCCAGAGACATAATGAAATTGAAAGTAAAATAAAAAAATAAGTGAAATCCAAAGTTCCTATAAACTTGGAAGGACTCTTTGTGATATGCATGGTACACATACTCCGTTATATATATATATATATATATATATATATATTAGGGC
>MUZC01001735.1:549031-585243 GCA_002072015.1 Radix auricularia | reverse complement strand
GTATTCTTTACGTCTAGTTTACAACGTCTACATACTCTTTTAAAAAATCGAAAATCTCAATATGAATCAACAGTAGATACTCTGAAATGACTTTTTGATACAAGATGGGCAAGCCGTAGGCCGTAAGCATGCAGTTGATGCAGTTATTGGATCATTCTCTGCTATTCTAGCCACTCTAGAAGATATAATTTCAAGGCCATCGACATAACATAAAGGAAGTGTCAGAGCAGAAGCAATGGGACTATCTGCTTTAATAACAAAATATTCTTTTGTTTTTTCTGATGCTATTTGTACAAAAGTTGGTTGATATTTTCATGTTATCAAACCACTTGCAGCTCAAGAGTATTGACATTGCAATTGCAAAACGATTGATCGATGTTGGAAGAAATAAGTTTGTTGAAATGAGAAGCGATCAAGCTTTTTAAAATTCTGAAAGTAGATGTCTAATAATTTATTAACGAAAATTGTTCCAAACTAGATGTTAAAAACAAAATTTAAAGAAACGCGAATTGCAGAAAATAAAAGTAAGGCAGGTGAACTTAGTAGAGATGAAAGGGCTAATGATCTAACTAACAGTTTTAAATCAGAAACGTACTTCACTATCTTAGATACACTTCTAAAATAAATAGATGATCGATTTAATGACTTTAGGGGCGCAGCTATTTAAGTATATTGTATTGATCCATCACAAATGTTGGAAGAAAATACAGATCCTCTTCGAAGTTTATGCAAAATTTACAAACACATTAACCTAGAAGAAGCATTCTTGAATATTATACCTTTAAAAATGTGCATGCATCACAACGTCCATCACTATCTAGTGAGCTACAACTTAAAGAGTTTCTACCATTCTTGATTGAAAAATAAATGGCATCAGCTCTCTCTTGTTTGTCACTATTCTATAAACATTTACTTGAATCTTCCTGTTATCTATGATTGAAAATCATCAAAATTATTTGCGCTCAATGACAAACGAACGTCTGTCTGGATTGTCATTAATTTCAAATGAACGTGATCTAGGTGAGAACGTTGACTTTGAATCAACGATAAATCGTTTCGCTCCACGTAGAAAGGAATTTAAATATGGCTCAGGGCTCTATATAAATTCGCATAAACTAAGTTTCTTTCTTAGATCAATAAATATACTACTGAAATAAATATACGTTACAATTTTGAAAACATATCTGTTTATATTGTTTCTTCTGTTTGACTTGTTTGTTAATTTGGAAATTTTACTAAATTAGTAGGCTAATAATTAGTATTGAAAACGGCTGCGGATATTAACGATTAATTTCTCGACTAATCCTTAAAAATTTTAAGGATTAAATTATTTTTAACCATTAATCGACCCATCACTTAAAAATAATTTGAAGTAAAAAAATCAACAAAAAATTATATTTTTTAAAAATGCGGCTGATAAATAATTTCCTGAAGATTACACGAACATTTTGGTAATGGCAATAATAGAGTTTGACTCTGAAACAGAAATGACGACAGCTCTTCTGATGAATTACTGCGTTACAAAATTGAGATGGAAGTTCTTGAATCCATTAATCCTGTACAATGGTGGAAAATTAATGAACACCGATATCCGATAATGTCATTCCTTGCCAAGACCGTTTTGAGCATACCAATTTAAGTTTTCTCAGTTCCATGTGAATGATTGTTCAACTCGGCTGGTTATATTAGATCCGCTCATCACTTGAAACAATTAATGTCAACACACTTGTCTTTTTGCGTAGTTGGTGAAAGTAGACATATAAAGTATTATAAAGGAGACATTCCAGTGTTATTTAGATTTTCAACAAGAACGTGAAATGAGTGTTACTTTTGACATCATAAATTAAAATTGTTGGCTTTAATCGAAATTAACGATTAATTAATCGTTAATCTTTCAAAAGTTAACAATTAAATTTAAATTAATCGTTAACAGCGCTAGTATTTACCCAATGCTCTGATATTAGAAGATTTTGCGGCGCCCCCTAAAATTCTCCTGCCCCCCCCCACGCAGACAAAGCTAAATCCGCCACAGCCGCGGACCACCAGTTTGAGAGGCACTGCTTTCCACAACAAGCCACCTGAACTCGCCTACAAATATTTTAGTGTGTAAAATTTGGGCCTGTAAATAACAGCTAAAGAATTTATTTTGTAACTTTAGAGACAGGCGATCAATGGTGTTTTTACTAAACTACCGATTTCGTATGAAAGAATTTTATTTTACGCCCTGTGTATGTGTTGAGTAAATTTTGTTACATTCAAATAGTAACAACGTAACTATTAATAGCCGTGCTAATCGAGTAAATAATCTCTCATAGAAATAAACACTCTAGAACTTTGAAATTAATCAGATTTTCTTCGCCGTAATTATTGACAGCTGCGAAGAACCCTAAAAGGTTACACCGTCTAAATTAGTCACTGGCTTCTCCTTTATGTCTGTCCCAAGCACTTCAGGTGCCGTCTTAGCATCCAATCCTCCTGGTCACCCTATGTCAATAATGAGACATCCCACCCTCGCTGGCAGCTGCCGCGCCCCTCCCTTCAACCCGAACAGATGCTGACAGATGCCACCCCCCCTGCCTCAGACACACAGAGAGCGGTCTCTCTTATTCTCACGTTATATTTGGAGACAACGGGTGAGTCACACCACGGCGCGTGCCTGGGAGAACGTCCTTGACGGGGTCATGTTATTGATGTGACAAGGAATCCATTCATTCGCATCAGCGATTCTCAACAAATGTGCCGTGAACCCGGTGTCGGCTGTAATAAAACGGATCGTTAATACTTCAATTACTCCAGCAAGCGGGGCTGGGTTTAAAAAATATTATGTGGACTCTCGAAGTGTTTTGTTATGGGTCAGCAACATTTTTCATCCCGTTGTGGGAAGGCGGGATCATAAAAAATAAGACTTATTTGACAGATTAGATACAAGATCGTCTAATTCTTGTGTTGGTCAAATGAAATAGTCTGAGCTGATATAAAGTCTTTATATAACCAACTTGAAGAACGGCGAAAAGTTCTATGAGATTCCAATCTCTGAGGACCACGGCGTGAGCTCAAGTCGTTCTTCCCATTCAAAATTTCAACAGGTTCCGAAGAGTCACATTATTAGAGACAGCCATGAGCTGTCCATCAAATCTAGGCGGTAACAGCGGTTGTTCAGTCAAATAACAAGATCTTCAAAGAACACTTTGGACTTGAGGGATGAGAGGGCTTTCCAATTCGAATGGGGGAACACGTGAAACGGATGTGAAGTATAGGTCTGCTCTAGAGCAATATTCGATGCAAATACAAACACGTTACTATACATTATTGTTTTGCACATCAATTGCAGTTCAATTTGACGCGCATTAATACATAGTAACCGCAAACGTTGTAATACGTATTTGATTCTAAAATCTTTACGTTGCGTTAAGAATTTGGTTCAACTCCCATTCAACATTACCATAAACGTAATGACTGAATTTCATGTAGACTAAATTGCAGAGCGATCAACTGGTTATAGGAACATGTTTGCTGGTCAGAACCTTTGCAGGTGGATAACTAAATTCTGTAACTGTCAGTGATATCGGATAACATAAAGAGGGAGATGTACTCAGTGTTCGCTGCTTTCCTTGAAATTAATCAACGTTTTATTCGTATGACATTATGAAAGCCAATTACAGGTACAGAGTAATCTTTCATAACGACTTTAATTCGTTCCAGAGTCTAACTCGTTAAGCGAAACACTCGTTTAACGAAACAATTTCTCCCATACAAGTCAATGTAAAATACGATTACTTTCCGTGACGAAAATAAAATACTCATTTTTCATAAATGTTTATTAACATTAATTCAAATAAAATAACTTATAAATTGTTAAAGAGTAGAATACAATATAGATTTCATACAATAAAACGTTTAAAAAATGTATTTATGACAAATAATTAATCCTTTTCAACTAGAAAACTGGCTCAAGACATATGTTTTTGCCGACGCTTCAAAATTTGACGCAAATGGGTCGTAACCGTTTCGTAGACATTCTAAAGCATCTATCTTCTTAATTGTTTTTGAGAATAGTGCAGATTGTTGATGATGTCCGATTGTAAGAGCGCGCTAGATTAGCCACGCCTACACCTTGTTCCACCTTTTCAATGGTTTTACGTTTCATTTTAATTTTTTTTTTTAAATTGCTCATTTTGCGAATTACTCGTGCTCGTACTGAGGGGTTTGGCTGCATATCTTTACAAGACATGAATCGCTTTGTTAAGTGTCATTGAAAGACTCATTTAACTTTTTCATCTTCCCCGAAAACAAAGCTTAGGTGTTTCTGATATTTGTGTTTATTTTTTTTAAAGGCTCGATGATACAAAGTCGTATACAATAAGTTATATTTTAAATCAAATCATTATAAATTTTTAATGTTTATGTTCTGGCCATGGGCACTTTACCATTGTATCTAACCACCGCTGCGGCTAGACACATTCCTGATAGTAATGCTCACTCTTTCTATCCTTAAATTAAGTATTGGTGCCGCGGGTTGAACCGTAGTCATGCTGGGGGAAGGGCCGTAGTGGTGCCTGGGGGAGGGCCATAGTGTTTCATCGGTAACTGCTACCACACAGGACTTAATGGCCGCCTACGTCATCTGTGGCTTTCAATTTGGTGTCGTGCTAAATAACAATTACCGCTGGAACATCGCATTAACCTAGATAACACGAGGTCCCAACTTCTCGCGGGTGTGGACTATTTGGCTAGAAAGAAATTTTGTAGGAACTAACAACTAAGCAGACATAATAATTTTTTATCCAAAATTTTAATTTTTGTTTAGTATAGTATGTGTTTAATTTACGGCAGACAGTGGCGTGACTAGAGGAGTGGGTGTCAAAATTTGAAAGTCTCCCCCACTTGAGGGGGGCCCAAAAGGAGTGTACATAATATCATGTCATGATGTCAAATGTCAAAGTGCAGGGCCCCCTAAAGAGGACAAGCCCCCGGGCCCCTGCAGACAGTAGCGAGAAAAAGGGAACAAACCTTTTAACATTCTTTTGTTAAATTCTTAATTTTTCATCAATAATAACCCCTTTTTTCAGACCATGACGACCTATGGGGCAAGTGAAGTAGCGTTCACACGTTTCCCTGAGCCACCACTAACGAGTAAGGGAGTGTGTGGTTAGCCCAATGCCCCGGGGGCCTTGCCCGAGGCTAGAACCCGTGACTCTCGGTTGCCTCGTTTCGATAGTCCAGCGCGCTACCGCTAGATCACCGCACCCTTAATTTTTCATCATTGTCAGACAAAGAATTTCCTTCTCTTTTCTAATACTCTCATGGGCTACGTGTTCGAAAAATTCTTCCTGGAACCGGAGCTAAGGACTATGAGTCATCGATCTTTGAAGAAATTAATTATGTTACGCTCCAAATTCGTATGGAGCGAGTTCGTTCAAAATGAGATGAGAATGCTGGAATCGGTGTTACTTGCATGTCATGTGATAGAATTCTGAGATTGCTGAGTGGCGCCAAATGGAAAAGGCTAAATGGATTTTGCTGTTGGTTGTCAATGCCAGAGAAAATTATTTCCCTTACAGTAGACTGGCAGTAACATATCACATGGCGGGAAGAAAGGCTACTTCCGGTGTCATGAAAAATAGTCTGCTATAAAATACGCCCCCCCCTCCCCGTAATTAAATTATTATCGACTCATAAATGAAGTAAAATAGGGTTAAGTGTTATAATAAGGTTTATGTCTGATAACTGAATATATATATAATTTCTGCTGTATTAGAGAAATTCCAACAATCACAAGTTTAGCCAGCGGCGTATCAAGACGCGAGCGAAGGGTGCCCCTAACATGATCCACACTTTGTTAGGCATGGTGAATTTCTCGGCGTTAATTAAACAAACTAGAAAAGGGAAACTGAAAAACCATGACGATGAAGCAGTTCAAGCACTAGAAATTAAGGTCTTGTAATTTATTCTTTAATTTTGTCGGGGCTTCTGTTGAAAAAAGCAAACATAATAATTTCTGTACCCCACAATTTCAAAAAATGCAACAGGGTCTTATTCGAAATGTGAGATTATTAAGGGTACTTATGATGCCTTTTGGGTGGGAGATACGATGATATGATGCCATGTGATTTGGAGATATTATGTCTTGTGAGTGGGAGTACGATGTCTTGTGAATGGGAGATTTCATGTCTTGTGAGTGGGAGATACGATGTCTTGTGAATGGGAGATAAGATGCCTTGTGAGTGGGATATATGATGTTTTGTGAATGGGAGATGTGATGTCATGTTAGTGGGAGATATGATGCCATGTGAGTGGGGATATGATGTCATGTGAGTGGGGATATGATGCCATGCGATTGGGAAATATGATGCCATGTGGATGGGAGAGTGATGTGAAAATATAATCTTGTAACATTTAGTTGTACACAAGAATGAAATTTCGTGATATAACAGTATACCATATGGTAATGTAGATGGCAACATCAGGTTTGGATGAAGTTACTGGATAACAAAGATGGCGACACAGTTAATCGTGCACTTCAATATTTTATTTTCATAATTACATGGCTGATACTTTTCATGATTCTTTAAATATGTTTAACACTCTCACTTGCTCAATTCTAGCTTGACATTTAAAATGTTCCTAACCGCTGACCTATATTGAAGTTGAATGAACTCGATTGTAGAAGATGTGTTATTATTCCCAGCCAGTGCCCTATATGTAGAGGGAAGTAAAGCAGCAGCATCTCGTCGGGCTTCAATGACTTAACAAATCGATATCCCACATTAATGCCCATCTATTCTCACCCGTGCTCGTTTGTATGTAGAGGAACAAATCGATATCCGACACTTAATGGCCATCTATTCTTGATGAGGGGAAAAGAAATAGGCCTGGTTATTTTCTGTAAATTATGGGAAGATCTTGATGACCATAGAGCAATCAAGAGTTTGTGGCGGTAGACCGATCGAATGTCAGCCGTGACGAAATCTACTGGGCTTAATGCAATGTGGGCAAATGGAGTAGCATCAAACCAGAAATTTCGATTTTATGTGAAGTGGTCGTGAGTGCATTGGGTAAGTGTTAATATGTGAGAATTCGAGAGCTGCATGTAGATAAATAAGAGTTGACAGAGAAAGACATGTACTCCAAGAAGGAGAGATGAGAGCGGAATATAGATTAACAGAAAGTAAGAGATGAGAGATATCAAGAAAACAATTATATCCAATGGGCTTGCAATCAGGAAGGAGAAAATAACGACCTAATGCAAGGACTAGAGAGACAGACAGATGGTCCTTGTGGGGCACTAAACCAAGCTGATAAGACTGCAGGCTCCACTGATACACGGGACCTAGCCCTACCTCCCCGAGATAACAGCCCCACATAGGAAACGTGGTCCAGACGGTGGGATGTTAATTGATATAACAATAGGGAACTATGGTTATGCTAGTGTTGCAAAGCAAATCCTCCCCATGACAGTCTCCAACCTTCGGCGGGTTTATTTTAAAATAAATTCTCCAGGGGGTGGATACTTGTCACCAAATTTAAATAAATGTAAAATAAGTCTCCACAAATAAATCTACTCCATCAATATAGTACAAAAAGATCAGTCAAAAATAAGAGAATGGAGAATAATAATTATTGCTGGAGAATAATAATTATTGTAATAGTCACACATGTTTACTTAAATACTGTTTACTTGATCATCTTTGTTTTTTTCAGTTTAGTTTTTATTACAGGCTTAAGTACCAATATTTGCATGTAGTATCCATCTGTCAAATCTTGCAATGTAAAATTAAACCACTTCTGATGGCCCTAGAGGTCTCAAAATCGTACCACATATAGATCTAGGATGACAATGCACTGTATCAATTTTTCTGATCGAAAGAATGTACCGTAATGCATTTTTAGTATATCCCTATATTGCATTTGTATCCGTCTGCTATTGTTTACATCCACGTGCCACCTGCGTTCAGCCCAGCCATCGCTGACCACATTCCCCGTGTTTAACAGCTCAGTAATACGAAACTAAATCCATAGCAGACGACTAAAAAGTGAATATATAATAACCCGACAAATAATAACTTTAAAAGATATGATATAGTGCTCTCGTATCGCACTCTAAAAGGTAAGGTCATAAGATAGATTAGATAATCTACCCTTTTACCACTATCACAATAAAAAGTGTGTGGGGGGGCGCTTATGAGAAAATATGCATTTCACTCACTCTCTTACTTATAGATCTCTCTTTGGCCTTCTAAATTATATAGCTTTATATTTTTTACCAAACACCTATCTGTGTGTTGTATTTCTAAATTAGAATGGGATTTTGAAGCACCCGCCCCACATTTTAAGTCATATTAAATCAAAGTACATGAACTTAAAGGTTTTAATTTACTTTCTTCTTTTTAGTCCACTTATACCAGTGGTACTCAATAGTTGGGCGCATTTCCAGGGGGGGGGGGGTGCGAGGCTCCGTCAAGGGGGGCTCGCTTGACCTTAGCTGAGCTGTACTCATACACATTTTATAGACAAATTATACTATTTAAAGGGGAATGTTTTCTTCGTCCTGGGGAGGGGCAATGTCAGAAAATACTTGAGAAGCACTGATTAATACTTAATACAAAGGTGTTTTTTAACAATCATATTACCTTTATTTATTTTTTTAAACCAAACACCTCATAAGCGCTCGCCCAACGTTTTAATACTACAAGGATGTGGTCACGGGGTAAACTCTGTGGCACGTGAATGTCAACAACAGCAGACGGATACATATGCGATAGAGATTAAACTTTTTAAAATGCATTAATTTAATTAGGTACATTCGGTGGATCTGAAATTTTGATACCGTGCATTTTCATCCAAGATCTATCTGTGGTAAAATTTTGTCATTTCTAGGACCATAAGAAGTGGTTTAATTTTAGTAGGAAAATTTGAAATTTTTTGGACAGACAAACAAAAACGAAAGCAAGTTAATAAAAACATGGTAAAAAAGGCAAACGCTTTTATTTACGTATAGAAAGTGCACTAAAATGAAGAAAATAATATTTTCTGTGATTACAGGTGAAATCCGTGAACCTATTCACTGCAGATAAATAACTAGTTAATGTTTACTCTTAAATAAAAAGGTATTTCTTGCTTTTAAATATCTAGTTCATGTCTGCTCTTCAATAAAAAGGTCAAGATTGCTTTCAAATAATTAGGCCATGTGTGCTCTTGAATAAATCCTTCTTAAAATCATGTTTCACGCTAGTGTCCGAAATTCACTTGTTTCAAGTACAATCAACACTCTGCTTGTACTTACCTCTAATGATGAATCAATGTAAATCCAGCACTGCTTAGACGTCAGCGGCTCTCACAACCTGGACACAGTCATAAGTAGAGCGAGAGCGGCCGTGTATCCCTAGACGGGATAAGGCGGTGGATAGATCCAGATAATTCACGTAATTTGTGTATCCGGTGTAGTGTTGGTGAATATTAATCCAACTTGTGAGCTCAGTAACTCATCCGGGGATCCTTGGAGTAGAAAGCATTTACGAATGAATCCACTGGAAACAAGTGCATGCATGAGAACAAAGGGAACTAACACACCGTGAGAGTTGTCTTCGGAGGGAAGAGGTACGACAACAAGAGGCCAAGCAAAGGAACTGACTCAAGGGACTGAGTCAAGGAACTGACTCAAGGTGGTTTTATGTTAGACACAACTACACACAGTGATCTCTTAAACAGATCCGGGAAATGACGGAATCGACAAAGTCGTAGAGACAGTAAGAAACGATAAATAGAGATCATCTAATCTAGTGCAACTGTACTTTGTTACAATGAAGACGGTAGCTATGAGGAAAAGAAGGCAATGACACAAAAAGACGTAACCTCAACAAAGACCTGCCTAGCTTAAACCTCAACCCATCCAACTGAGCAAACGTTCAACTGTCTAAGAGAGCAAATGCTCAACTGTCTAAGAGAGAAAAAGCCCAGCCGCCTAAAAGAGCAAACGCCCAGCCGCCTAAAAGAGCAAACGCCCAACCGTCTATAGGAGCAAACACCCAACCTTCTAACAGAGCAAACTCCCAACCGTCTAACAGAACAAATGCCCAACCGTCTAAAAGAGCAAACGCCCAACCGTCTAAAAGAGCAAACGCCCAACCGTCTAAAAGAGCAAACGCCCAACCATCTAAATCTAACAGATAAAAAGCTCGCCCATCTAACCGATCAAAAGTCCACCCATCTAACAGATCAAAAGCCCACCCATCTAACAGACCAAAAGCCCACCCATCTAACAGATCAAAAGCCCAAACATCTAACAGATCAAAAGCCCAACCATCTGACAGATCAAAAGCCAAACTGTCTAGTAGATCAAAAGTCAAACCACCTTATAGAGCAAAGTACCGCCTAGCCATCTAGCTCTCTACAAATCCCTGTATTAAATTGAAAATCCCAAGTTCAACCCACAAGTGAGATTTTAAAGTTTGGCTACCACTGTCCTCAAAAGTCAATGTGGACAAACTGAAACTGATAGAGTAATTATTGCCCGGTATGTTATGTTACAAATTATGAGGCTATTTTTAACTGTGCAGCATTTGGTCTGGAACTAAAACACATCAGAGGGCCTAAATGCCTACAGTGATGACACGAGTGAGTCATGCACGCGTCAATCCGTGACATTTATGTCTGTGTACACGGTTTGAACGACCCATCAGTCGTCAGGAGATAGGACACGCCTGTAATAGTCAGCTCTCCTGTCGAAGTGGGGTCAGACCTACTGCCTGTAACAGTCAGCTCTCCTGTTGAAGTGGGGTCAGACCTACTGTCTGTAACAGTCAGCTCTCCTGTCGAAGTGGGGTCAGACCTACTGCCTGTAATAGTCAGCTCTCCCTGTCGACAGCAGGTCAGACCTACTGCCTGTAATAGTCAGCTCTCCCTGTCGACAGCAGGTCAGACCTACTGCCTGCAACAGTCAGCTCTTCATGTAGTACAGACGGAGGGTCAGACCTGTCAGGTACATCAACAACAACTCGATCACGCAGAGGGTACTTCCGGCGCCCTGCCCCTTTAATTCAACGCTTCCGGTTAGCCGGCGTTAATGATACTCTGTGGCATATCAAAGCCAGTTAGGTGCACTATTAGCATTTGAGGAACTCTGTGCCCTATATTTAGCCACAGCTTCACGTCACGCCCCACCCAGGTGCGTAACTCCGCGATAGGCGGGCGACAAGACCCAACTAAAATACATTATGAGCTTTTTTAGTTTAGCCAGCGCGTTAAGACAAATATTGGTTGGTAAAATAAAAAATACTTCTGATTTTTTTTTTTAATCCATAACTCTTATTCTATTTAAGGTTACACCAAATATCACATCACTCTGTTTATGACCTCGGCTACATCAAATACGGATCACAAAAAATAAATACGTGACATCACTTATTGTATTCAATTATAAAAATAAATAAAACATTCACAGAAGAAATCAAATGCAATATGTTTGAAGTAAAAAGGTTGTTGAAGTGTGGTCAATGAAGTGTCAAATATTTTTTGTTCAGGGGAATGGAAGGGTCTAACATGATACATATGCAGCATGACAGGAGAATGTCACAAGAATTCAGTTGCGTGAAAGAATCGCCCTGCACTTGAAGCTAGTGCTATTACACTAGTATGGATTCTTTTCAACATGCAAACAGGTAAACATGAATTCATGTTTGGCCAAGTCATGTTACTCGGCAGAAAGTCCACACCTCTCCACAACCACAATAGTGTTAGCTACTACAACCGGTTAAAACAGAACAACACCACAAGGGTCTGCGCAACGTAATCCACAGAAAGCTACATAGCAACGAGTCACCACCACTCGCAACAACAACAACGTCTGCATGCCACGAAATATGTAATCCGACCGTAGAAAGAAATTAACAATTAACATAGATTCCCTACGTCAAGGCTGGGTCCGAAGTGAGTGAATGTTTTTTAAGTACACAGCGCTGTTGGTTCCAGTCACAACCACAGAGCAATCAGGCAGTATGCGCCAGTTTTGTTGGTGAGCAATGCATGGAAACAAGGCCCTTCTCACCGCCGATCTCCCTCCCCACGCCGGTCCGAGCCAATCCAGCACTGCGCGGTGTTCCACAATTTTAACATAGACAGCCGCACCCGACACTGGAATGGGGCCCGACGGTGGAAACGGATTAAAGCGATGTGAAGTATATTTAGTGGTGACTCGGTTTGAACATGCAGGCTATCCTGGCCGGCGTAAACGAACTCATTCAAGGCGTTACACACGGGAAGATTGTTAAGGTAAAAAGTGGCGACATTTGGCTAAATTTTGTCCATGGTTATTTTTAGCTATTCACATGATGACGCAAAGGTTTACTTTGCGTGCGGGTCTGTTTATGTTTATCTACATTAAAAGGCAGGAACGCCCGTAGAAACATGACGTCAATTGATATATCTCACTGTAGAATTCTGAAGTCAAGTGATACATCTCACTGTGGAATCCTGAAGTCAGGTGATATAGTTCACTGTTATAAAAGTTGAATTTAAGCACACCCCTTGCCACAATTTAATGTGTTTTAGTTCATGTAGCTCTGACTGTGTCGTGGCCCATTTAAACTTGTAAGTGATGACCAGTGGCGTCGTGAGGGGGTGCGGTGGGGGCATGACTCCCCGGGTGAAACCATTAGGGAGGGGTGACACCATTAGGGAGGGGGTGACACCAAAATGTAAATTTCTGTATATTCCCGCTATTTTGCGCTGGGAAACTCGGAGGAGTTTAAATGGTTAAGTTGTGATGGGGTGATACCATGAATCACCGCCCCGGGTGACACCAACCCTAGTGACGCCTCTGTTGATGACAATTATTTATGCCTCTGATGATGACAATTATTTATCAATGTGTGTATGGATGGGGAAGGGGATCAACGGACTTTTAACAGCATCCTGTCATCATTTAAGGTCAAGTTGACTAACGTTCTTGATAGGTCATCTTCATCTACATTTGATGGAAGTAGGAACAACTATTTCAGCCCCATCAAAAGGCAAATGCTTCTCCAAACAAGACACCACAGTATAATCCCTACGATATCCATAACAGTATACTTTTAAGTCTAAAGTCAAGGTCGATCTAAAAGGTCATGACCCGAGTTATCATCGTCAACCCGATCCCTGCGACAGGAAAGAACATTTCCTAACAGTGGCTCTGTTCCCAACTCCCCGGTTGCCACAGATCGATACTGTGTGAGGTTTGAGTCATTCCGGGCCTGCCACAGCGTTATTGATCACCACGAAACCGCTTAGCTTCACACGATCCCGCATCATTCACGCGATACCCATTGAATTGGTATCGATGTCGACCAGACTTTCCGAGGCACCAAAGCTTGGGTCAATACGGTCAATAAAGCAATCGACTACTTAGTTCGCAGTCGCAAGAGGGTGAGTTTATACATTTACACACAAACGAATCTTGGCATTTCCTTGTAGCGATTTTTTGTGGGTTCTTTTAAATATTTGAAATAAGATAACACAAAGATAACGTACGGAAGTCTGATTGAGAAAATAATAATTTATTGATATTTAGAAGACGTGATTATGCCGTAGAAAACGTATTTTCATTGGGATATTAAAAAAAAAATCTGTCGAGTGTAGTAGAGTACCAAAAAAAAATAAATTTATTAACATTAAAAATGAACTCTTTTTTTCTTAAGTCGTTCACGTGATTACTATTTGACTACTTAAAGTACACATGCGAGAGGTAATTTATGGAATTGTTTTTCTTTATAAACACATTAAAAGGTAATTTATGGAATGGTGTTTTACTTAACACAAGTAACACAAGGGAAATTTATAGAATGGTGTATTTACTTAACACATTAAGAGGTAATTTATGGAATGGTGTGTCCTTATAAATACATAATAAGGTTATTATGGAATGGTGCATTACTTGACACATTAAAGGGTAATTTATGGAATGGTGTGTCCTAATGAACGCATAAAGGGGTAATTAATGGAATGGTGCATTACTTAACGCATTAAAAGGTACTTTATGAAACGGTGTGTCCCTCAGTACACATTTTGAGGTAATTTATAAGAAGATGGTTTCTATGATATAAATTGATCAATGGTGCCCTACTAATAGACTACAACTAACTAATACGCAGACACACGGGAGGTAATTTCGGTGACTGCTTTTTTGAAAACTACAAAGATGGTCCACACTGCAAAATTGGTCCCCGAATCGTAATGCAAGTAACGACAACCGCGTAACAACCACGACCGCGGGGTTGACTCATTTTCTCCTTTCTCTCCTTTTGTCCTCACGTTAGAGACAGTTGTGCTTGACCCCTGACAACCGTTGACCCCCGGTCACACAGCCTAGTCACCACTTATTCAACTCTGATTTCATTGGAGTGAAGACAAAGAAAAGTGTCTGCGAATTATTTTTTTTTTTATTTTTTTTTTTGGTGAGACCTATACTATAGAATATGCATCTTCTGTATGGGACACATCCACCAAAGAAAACTTTAATAAACTATAACAAATTCAAAAAAGAGCTGCCAGATTCATTACTGGAGAAAATTCAAAACTGACAAGAGTAACACCATTAGTTAAACCATTAAACACTAGAGGAAAGAAGAACCAAGAGTAAGTTAAGTATTATACATAGAGCGATTAATTCTAATTTAGAAATACAACACAAATATAACTTAATACAACCCTCAGATAGACATAAGGATAAAAACACCTTTCTTATTCGGTATGCAAGAACAAACACATACAAACGATTTTTCTTTCTTCTCGTCCGGAATTCGGGCGTGGATTAGGTTGTCTGAGGAAACCAGGAAAGCCAAAACTTTAAAACTCTAATAACAGTGCAGGACTAGACACAAACCATAGATAAAAGTAGGAAGCGAAAATCTTCTGTATTGAAGGAGCGTCTTTAACATATAAGATAACAAGATAAATACAAAGAATTTTTATTAAAAGTTCTTTTAATGTTAATGTACTTCAGTATAATAAAAGGTCTTTTTCAAAACCATAATAATGTTAATTATGGTAGTTCGTCTATGAATTAAAGGAAGTAACAAAAGTACTAATTTTTTTTTTTTTTAAATTTAAATTAAAAGCTAAAGTTTAATCAAAATATTCTGCGACAGTTCTCTAAAATCAGCTAATCAAGATAGAAATGCAAGTGGAAATACAGAGTCTCAAAATAAAGACACAAAACATAGAAATACGAGTATAAACAAAGTCCTTAGAGACAGAAGTGGACGTGACGAGAAACAAACTGTACCACATAAAGTTAAAGGTCAATCACTTCGAACAATCGTTACCATCTGGTGACTTCTGCTGTCCGCCTAAATGTGCCGCGACGCCAGGCCTCTGTCCGCCAAAACGGCGCCTGGGATATCAACTGTCCGGTGGTGATTGACAAGAGGAAGTCGTCCTAATTAAATGGGGCGGCAGTCACAAACCCGTTTCATCCAGGCCAGTACAAGTTCTGATACCATGCAATGCCTGATTAAGATATTTGCCTCGAGGATTCATTGGATATATCCAATATATTTTGTTAGCTTTGTTGGGCCAGAATAAATAGGTTTCCTCGACGTCTAGAAGTCTGTAAGAAGTTTATAAGGATGCATTACGTCTGCCACTCATATTTAAGGATAAACGCATCTATTAAATATGAAGCAAATGTATTATTTACATTCGTGTAAATCAGTCTAGGCACGATTCGTCGAAATGAATGTGTTTTTTTTATATCTTCCCCTTAAAGCATCTACATGTCTTGTTCTTTAGCCTATTTAGATACAGACTGTTCTTCAACAGATGAAATTAAACTCATATGAGAGAGAACTCTAAACATGACAAAGTCTGTACATGGCCAACATGGCAAAGTCTGTACATGGCCAACATGGCAAAGTCTGTACATGGCCAACATGGCCAAATCTGTACATGGCCAACATGGCAAAGTCTGTGCATGGCCAACATGGCAAAGTCTGTACATGGCCAAAATGACAAAGTTTGTACGTGGCCAACATGAAAGGTCTGCACGTGGCCAACATGACAAAATCTGTACGTGGCCAACATGACAAAGACTCTACATGGCCCACATGACAAAGTCTTTACGTGGCCATCATGACGAGGTCTCCACGTGGCCAACATAACAAGGTCTCCACGTGGCCATCAAGACAAGGTCTGCACGTGGCCATCAAGACAAGGTCTGCACGTGGCCATCAAGACAAGGTCTGCACGTGGCCATCAAGACAAGGTTTGCACGTGGCCATCAAGACAAGGTTTGTCATGCTGGTGAGATGAACCAGACTTAACCCCCGAAGCCCTCAGTTTTCCCATTTCAATCCACTATCGGCAATCGAAACAAAAGAGCTTTGCAAATATTGGTTGAGCGCTCAAGATTCCGATCGGGTGAGCAGACAGGTTGGCAATCAGGTTTCTTAAGATGTAGGTCAAAGTTAAAATTGATGGAATTTTTTATTTCCAAAAGTATTAGTATTAATAATTCTATCAAGGATTTCTTTGTAAAACCACTCAAGGAAAACAATAATTTTAATTTGAATTCTTGTAGAATCTGATATTATGAAGATGTAGCAGTGAGCAGGTCATTGTTTTTCCATTCTTTTTATTAATTTATTTATATTATTTTACTTTAAACCTAAAAGTGAGGAGGAAGATAACTAAGTTAATAGGTTATAGATATTTCATAGCGACATTGCAGAAAAGGCTAGTGACTCTAAGGGAAAAAATTGTTAGCAGCTCGTTGACCCGTCAAAACGGCCATGAACAAAACGGCCCATGTCAAGACTGCCCCAGTCAAAACTGCCCCTGTCAAAACGGTCCCAGACAAAACAGCCTCGGTCAAAGCGGCCCCAGACAAATTGTTCACATTGTTAGACAAAAAAAAAAAATTCAAGTATTTTTTGCATTTTAAGTTAATTTTAACCTTTGTTCAACTTATTCGCCTTATACTTATAAGGATCAAGAAAGTTGTTAAATTTTAAAATTAGGTATTTCTTGTGACGTTATGATATTTTTTTCCTCAGCTAACAATTGTGACTAGCTACCATATCGTTTAACTATTATTAAATTGTTTCTTGTGATTTTATTATTATTGTTTGTTTGTTGGTTGTTTTGTTTGTTTGTTGTTTTTTTTGTTTGTTTTTTTTGTGAACTTAAACTGACACTGAATCGGTGAGTAAAAATAATAATATAAAATCTTATTTCATTAACATGTATTAGTCAAGGGCCGATTTGTCAAGGGCCGATTTGTCAGGGGCCGTTTTGTCGGTGAACCATGCAGCTCATAACGTCTCTGGCCTACCGAGACACGGTCAGCTAAAAGACAATCGAATTTATGTCATGTGAGAAAGCCTCATTGGCATCTTTAAAAAAAAAATTAAATAATAAAAAAACTCGCAATAATAATATCAAGATAAAACTTTGCCGTTAAAGAACTTCTTAGTGTACTTTGTAAACTGCACAGCAAATCACGATTGGATTGAGGGGGGGGGGGGGGGGGANAATCTGTATTACTAATTCTGTATTACTTCTATAAAATGACTGTACACTGTACACACAATACCAGAAACTCAAATACGCTTTTGGGTATTTTAGTTTTAGTTTCTAAAAATGAATTTTGGCTGACAATGACAACAAATAAATTCCACTCAAGCTCGGCACTAAATCACTAAACAATATCACCATACATCAGATTTTGCATGGCTTTACATACTTTTAAATAACACATAACAATGCGCGGGCATACAAATGTATTTTTGAGCTAATCTTACATCAGTGCTTTCCCAAAAGTTTGAACTCTAATGTAGACTATTCTAAAATCCACTCTACTCTCAGGACTGGAAACTTTAATATGTCATATCATAGTATTACAGACATATCCTATCATAGCTTTACAAACATATCCTATTTTAGCTTTACAGACATATCCTATCATAGCTTTACAGGCATATCCTATCATAGCTTTACAGACATATCCTATCATAGCTTTAGAGACATATATCATAGTTTTACAGAAATATATCTATATATATATGCATTATATAAATCACAACAATCACAAGACGAATACAAATAAGCATGACGAATGACCCTTGCTGGGGTTGGCGAATCACAAATAATGGTTGGCAGGCTAGAGTAGTGCAGGGTGGAGAAGGTGACAGCAGTGCGCTTCTTTCGAGACCAATAATGCGTCGGCGGTCCCCCGCCCCCGGAGATTAATCGCGTTGTACTTATTTCATCGTTTTATGGCTTGTGCCAGTCCTCCCCCTTTCTTTGGACTGCGGCGTATGCTAAGCCGCGGGTCGTATCTAGTGTCATATAACAGCTTTACAGACATGACATAATAGCTTTGCAGACTTATGATTTAACAGCTTTACATACACGCTATTCAATAGCTTAACAGACAATATATTACATTTTCAGCCTATGATATCATAGCTTTACAAACATATGAAAAAAAGATTTACAGATAACTTAGAGAACACTGATGTCTAGAGGCCGAGAAATATATTTAAAGATAATGGTGAAGATACTTTGCGTTGAGGGAGGGAATAGTATAAAATAAGGCCTGTAAGCGACAGGCGAGATCTAGGTTATATCAAACAACGAGATTGGTTCAATAGTTTGTCTGTTACTGTAAATGTAAACAACCGACAGGACATTGACTTCAGAAGACAGTGAGATTACTTCAATAGAGTTTCTGTAAGTGTAGCGACAGACCAGACAGAAGACAATATATGTGAGATCGCTTCAATGTTAGTCTTGTTAGTAACAGTAAGTGTAGCGACAGACCAGACAGAAGACAGTATATGTGAGATCGCTTTAAGGTTAGTCTTGTTAGTAACAGTAAGTGTAGCGACAGACCAGACAGAAGACAATATCTATGAGATCGCTTCAAGGTTAGTCTTGTTAGTAACAATAAGTGTAGCGACAGACCAGACACAAGACAATATCTGTGAGATCGCTTCAAGGTTAGACTTGTTAGTAACAGTAAGTGTAGCGACAGACCAGACAGAAGACAGTATTTGTGAGATCGCTTCGAGGTTAGTCTTGTTAGTAACAGTAAGTGTAGCGACAGACCAGACAGAAGACAGTATATGTGAGATCGCTTCAATACACTGACTTGACCCACGTGCTGCTGAGATCTGATGAAGCCAATGGCCAGGATGATGAAACCCGACGATGAGAAAGAAAAAAGTTCGACCACCGTGATTCAGACATTGACCAACACGTGTAACACAAACGGGGGTGGGGTGGGGTGGTGGTGGATCTGATCGATATCCAGGGAAGGTTCCCTCGTATCGACCATGCGCATACCGGCGTTGGATTCAGATAAAATTCAACCTACAGGCTCCGATGTTTCTACAGACCTCACTACGAGCGATGACGTTATAGGACCTTAGAGTGATGTAGAGACACGGCTCCATTATCGTCCTATTAATGGCAAGTCTTAATTCGACACTCCTGCCTCCATCTCACGCACAGTGAGGGGGACCAGAATCCAATAAATACAGCCTACAAGTGTTACGTGAGTGATGGTGAGTGTGTGAATTATTCATCCTTGAAGCCCGGGCCTGTCATAACGAGGTGTATATCACTCACCCGCCATATTAACACGAAATCATATTGGTATAGAGGTCAGTTGCAATGTTTACACTGTGCAGATTAGGATGTAAACAATCTTCATAGCCAGATAGCAGGGTGTACCTGCAACAAGCAGGCTATACATTTGAAATACGAGTAGTTATTTCAGCCAGAGGAGGCAGTGGAGCCAGCGAAGGCAGTGGAGTCAGTGGAGGGTCAGACGGCACAAAGTCTCGAATTGTCTTGTGTGAGTCAGACATTATAAACGGTACCAAGGCCAATGCGGTGAAGTTACAATGAGATTTTATAGATTAGATTGATTATGTCAGTCAGTGATACAAGACAAGCAATACTTTGTACTGTGGTATACCAGTCAATGATACAAGACAAGCAATAGGCCGAGTCAATGATGAATGCAATAATTTCCAAAAAAACTTTCCACTGTTACACAAACCAATAGGAAATTGTGAAACAAGGGATGTATGACGACACGTCGTACGTCATTAATCTCTGATTCACGTCTTCACATTACTAGACTGGACAAGTTTTTCTTGGAAATCAAGCTCAAGGTTATTGTTTCTATTACCAACTGTACAACCAGGGGTGATGATAACTACACATATGACATATTTAGAAGAGTAATATATGTTTCAAACAAGTTTAACTTACTTAAAGCCTAACTACCAGTTTATAAAAATACGATACATGTGTAAAAAAAAAAAAAAAATTAAAAAAAAAAAAAAAAAGCAAACATGGGGAAACAAAAAAGTGATTTTACAGATAAGAAAATTACATTTCTGAATTCCTACGTAGGTTTTGTTTTTTTTTAAACCATATTTCAGCTAATATGGCTTGTCATTATTAACCGGAAGTCTATTAATAGAATCTATTATATAACTCGGTTACGGCCGGATTGGCCAAGAGGACAAGTAGTTAATATTTGTTCATTACCATTACAGGGAATTGGATCATTGAAATTGACTAAAACTTGTTCAAAACCGTATTTTTTTTTTAGAATTTCAAATACAAGTATTAGGTAACTTTATGTGATATATTATTTTATGGGAAACAGGCCGTCATTGGGAGTGTGAATTATGTAAATAAATCAGTGACTCTACTCAAGTTTTAATTCATTTGCTCGTTTGTCCGTGAATTTCATTCATTCGTACCTCAACCACTACTAATGATGTAACTATAATTAAAGTCACAATCTAATTCTAAACATAAGTTTCTTAGTTAGGTCAAGTACTAGTGTTTACGGTCAAGACTATCGAACGACCGTTTACACATGTCTTGAA
The DNA here is from genome assembly GCA_002072015.1 of Radix auricularia. Lineage (NCBI taxonomy): Eukaryota > Metazoa > Mollusca > Gastropoda > Lymnaeidae > Radix > Radix auricularia. The sequence continues at coordinate 564,358 of MUZC01001735.1, read as the reverse complement.
AAATGTTTAGGCTTGTTTATTTACGCTTTAAGTCTTAGGCATTTTAATAATTTATTCAGATTCAAAGCTAAGCGTAAAAAAATATATTTTGCACAAAAAATTACAACTAGAAGAACATTTTTAGTGAGATCTGTGTATCAAAACACACTGTTGTTACGGATATTTCAGTAAAGTTTGATCTGAATCTACAAATATCCCAATAACCGAAGGGGTTATGACGTTTACCGGTCTTAGAAATGACAAGCCTTTTTGGGGTGTTACAATTAGTAGTTCTAATAACTATTGATTTGAAGGAAGATACATCAGGTACACATGACTGAGTCAGGTACACATGACCGAGTCAGGTACACATGACCGAGTCAGGTACCCATGACCGAGTCAGGTACCCATGACTGAGTCAGGTACACATGACTGAGTCAGGTACACCTGACTGAGTCAGATAGTGATGACTGAGTCAACCCTGTATAAAATAGGACTACATTATGTTATATACTTTTAATTGTAATTAAAAACATACTAAACAAGAAAATATCTACTGCATTACTTGGTTTACTATTTGCATAATAAATAAAACAGATTACATCCGCTACATTCTTTTGCTTACTAATGTCAATGCCCTAGCAAGTTGCCTATCCCAACCCTTCCCATGCATTGAAAGGTTATTTACGAATCGTTTAGTTTCCTAAATGTCAACTTGCCAACTGAGTGGCATAGGAAAGGACAGTCAACTTTAGTCGGAATCAACACGTTAAATCTCAATGTGCTCACAGCAAGAGGACGTTACTCTCATTCGTTGTCACCTACTTGTTTACCTTCCAGTCAGACATATATTCTGGAAAAAATTAATGGCATGACCTCTTCTTGGTGCAATGACGATACAAGACTTAGCGAAACACATTCATATTTATACCATAAGAATATGGGCACGGGCGGCTGCAGCCTGAGGTCAACTGTTCATCAACATTAGACTGAAGTCTGAAGCATTAATGAGTGCAGAAGTGTGTATAACAAGTCATTAGCGGGTCAACAATAGTAAACTGAAGGATTCCCAAACTACACGTCACTCACTACTGGCGTAAGAAAGATAAACTGCAGGAAGGAGGCGAACACGCAAACGCTTGCACACAACACACGTAGAAACGTATGTTGGAATGGATAGAGCAACATCTACGTGGTTTGAATATAACCAAAGGTTGACAGCTTCTCAGATCTACGTTCGATCTACATTCTGATAGCGTGACCGTGAAACTCAACACCAAGCGTGATGTCATAAAAATTTCACGATGATTAGAAATGGAAATTATGATACCCCCCCCCAACCTCCCCATGGTTTTCAAGGGACGTTAACTCATCCTCACAATATTCCACGTGACACAACTCAGGGACGAGCGAAGGGAGCGTACTCCGCAGATATCAAACATTCCATCCCCCTGAAGCTCGTGGTATTGGACTCCTAAATCGATACTTTGCATACGACCCTGAACAAACATACGTGTTAAAAAATAGTGCGATGTGACATTGACGCTTTCATTCAGAGAGAAATAAAACAAACCTTTCAGACAACAAAAAATCCCACCAAAGAAAATGTTTTCCGAGTTGCAGAGTTAGAATTGAGGACTAGAGTCTGGAGTTCAGAGTTCCAGTATTGCTATTACCTGCTTAGCACAATATAACGGATTTAAATTTGAAAATGCCCCCCCCCCCACAACACTCACTCTGCATTTTCGTTAGTGGCGTTATAGGATTAAGTTTTTTTAAATATATATATATGTAAAACCCAAAGTGCCCCCATCCCCCCACACACACAAAGATTTTAAAAACTCTCGAAAACTTTAGTCTCGTTATGCCATCCCCCTCCCCATCTTCCATCCTGAAATCCTGACCAACTCAAACTCCACATTGAAAGTTTGGACCGTACTCTTGCCGATAAACATGTCCCATCGATTGGGTCTGGCATTCAAACTCTATGGGGTCCTTTAGGGGGGTAAACCTCCACACACAGCGTTGCTCCCAAAGTGTGCTGTTGTGCTGTGTTTTGCACTGCCTCATGCAAATCGAGGTGCAGCTGTTTTGTGCAACTCATTCTTTTGATGCCTTTTTATCTTTGTCCCACACGAATGGAGTCCAATATTTGCGCTCGGGATGTTTAAATCGGGAATCGGATACGGCAAAACTTGAGGCTTGGCAGCATTCGGTTAATAGATCTGTTATTTATTTGTTTCCATTTTCGTTACTCACTTCACTCAACATTTTAGGGGAGGTCAATATTAAGCAATAACCTAATAAATCCAAAAATAGCAACTGAGGTACAAAGTACAAACAAAATATTTCATATGGCTAGAGGTACAAGACACAACTCATGGCTTGAGGTACAAGACACAACTCACATGGCTTGAGGTACAAGAAACAACTCATATGGCTTGAGGTACCAGACACAACTCATATGGCTTGAGTTACAAGACACAACTCATATGGCTTGAGGTACATGACACAACTCATATGGCTTGAGGTACAAGACACAAATCATATGGCTTGAGATACATGACACAACTCATATGGCTTGAGGTAAAAGACACAACTCATTTGGCTAGAGGTACATGCCACAACTCATATGGCTTGAGGTATTTGCCACAACTAATATGGCTTGAGGTACATGACACAACTCATATGGCTTGAGGTACAAGACACAACTCATATGGGTTGAGGTAAAAGACACAACTCATATGGGTTGAGGTAAAAGACACAACTCATATGGCTTGAGGTACATGACACAACTCATATGGCTTGAGGTACAAGACACAACTCATATGGCTTGAGGTACAAGACACAACTCATATGGGTTGAGGTAAAAGACACAACTCATATGGGTTGAGGTACAAGACACAACTCATAAGGGTTGAGGTACAAGACACAACTCATATGGGTTGAGGTAAAAGACACAACTCATATGGCTTGGGGTACAAGACACAACTCATATGGCTTGAGGTACATGACAAAACTCATATGGCTTGAGGTACTAACCAACGATTCCAACACATTAATTTAACGCCTTCTGAAAAAAACTGTTTTATTAACGTTTATTAAAAACGTTTATTTTTTCATATTTAATATTACAGTTTTATTTGTTGTTTTTGTTGCTGTTTTTTTTAAAATTGAAAATACGAAAATACCACACGGATGACTAATGTGGACGAGAGAAACTAAGTCAAATTGTCAGATGTTTCAAACCAAGAGAAAATGTAAAGACAAAAACAGAAATGCAAGTCTTGATATTTTCTTTAGTTGCAACCAGTCACCTGTTAAATGATTCTAACAAGGTACATCCCTCTGGTTTATTAAAAGAAATGATCGATGTTTGTGATCAATGCTAACATGCTGGCGGAATCGATGAGTGCAGCCAAGGGAACAAGTCGCCTCCTTGGAAATACAATGTAAGTGCGTCGGGCATATCGTTGGTCAACTTTGTCGGGGCCGCCTATGATATAGGGTCTCCTCTGACGGGGCTGCCTATGATAGGGTAACCTTTGACGGGCCGCCAAGGGTAGGGTCCCATTTGACGGGGCTGCCTATGATAGGGTCGACTATGTCGGGGCCACCAATGACAGTGTGACAGGGTCACCTGAGACGGGGCCACCAATGACAGGGTCACCTGAGATGGGGCCACCAATGACAGGGTCACCTGAGACGGGGCCACCAATGACAGGGTCACCTGAGACGGGGCCACCAATGACAGGGTCACCTGAGATGGGGCCACCAATGACAGGGTCACCTGAGACGGGACCACCAATGACAGGGTCACCTGAGACGGGGTCACCTGAGACGGGGCCACCAATGACAGGGTCATCTGAGACGGGGCCACCCATGACATTGTAGCCTATGACGGAGCCGCCTATTGCTTTCCAGTTTCTCGGCTTGTCTTCAAGGTGGCAAATAAGTCGAATCTCGGGTGGGGATAAAATAGAGTCTCTTTCACACGTATTATTGTACAGCAGAGGGAATATAAATATAACATATTTCTCTAAGGGTGCTAACATAAAAATTCAGGAATCTCTGAGACATGCAGTAAAGATTAATGTAAACTTAGACAATAATTATTAGTGTCATCAGCAAAATTCGTGTAGCCATATTTAGTAGATTTTGTTTCAAAATAAAGTTTGACTTCGTTAGTTATCAGTTTCCTTGTGCACGTAGACCTTTTTTCAATCGGAACATTACACGAATTAATATTGGATATAGAAATAAAATTTAAAAAACTGAAGTCAACAAAATCATACGGATTTAATTAACGCCGATCTTGCTGTTAAATAATTAAACCAGCAAGTATCCCAATTGCACTACCTTGGCGGGTTAAACCTGAAATTGTCCAAATTTAAACTAACTAGTCGGGTTGAACCTGAAAGTATCCAAATTTATACTAACTAGTCGGGTTAAACCAGCAAGTATCCAAATTTATACTAACTAGTCGGGTTAAACCAGCAAGTATCCAAATTTAAACTAACTAGTCGGGTTGAACCTGAAAGTATCCAAATGTATACTAACTAGTCTGGTTAAACCTGAAAGCATCCAAAATTACACTAGCTAGTCAGGTTATCGTATTTCTTAGTATTTCTATGGACGTTTCGCACTGACGAGCTGGTTTACTGAAGTGTGTAACCATGGGGGAAACCGATAAGTGTCTTGCAATAAAACCAAGCTAGTTCCGATAATTCAGGGTATACTGCCAATGGAGAAGAGGAAGAATGGGGGGGCTCTGTTTTATAAAGGAAAAAAAAGAATTCCAGCAGTTTAAATATTAAAGTCTTCAATTGAAGGGGATATTGAAAAAGGGTGGAAATACATGGGAGATAAAGAAAATTTGGTGGGAGGGGGGATTTTTGAAAATCTTTGTTATTACGTCAGATCAGAAACCTTAATACTGTGCGATGAACTGATAAAGACCATTATTGCACTTATAATATCATGTATTGCGCGACAAGACGAGTAACTTTTTTGAATCAAATATTTCCAAATGGCATCCAACTTTCAGCACAGTTCTTATCAGCTGTTTATGTTTAATATGTGAGAGTCATAGAACCACACTCCATGATTACACGATTATTTGAGATCGTATCCATGTCCTCTGCCTCGTATCCCAGAATCGAACTCATTCTGTAACATTGAAGCAGCTGCGTGGTTGGGTGGGCACGCCCCCTTCACAGCAATTCATAATAAGTGGCTGGGGTAGGCACGCCCTCATCACAGCTGTGCATAGATACGTGGTTTGTTGGGCACGCCCTCTAAAAGCAATGCATAGATACGCGGGTGGGTGGGCACGTCCACATCACAGCAATGCATGTGCAGCCCAAAGCGAGAAAAATGCCAGTATTTTTTAAATATATTTTATTTCATTATTGAAAAATAAAGAACACATAAATCGAACGAAATTGATGATCTCTAGAAGCTGAATTATTTAACATGCATACCGTGTGTTGAAGAAAAGACGGAGCCTCCCCACGAACATAGTCTGGTTAAAATGCACTGCTGGCAGTGGCAGGAACGCCAGCGCATTAGCAACACAACCTTAGACATGTCGGACTTTAACGGCTCACCGTTAATTAAGATGTATTTGAAGCGGCAACTGCTGTGAGCAAGTTTTATTGTCACGTAAACTTGAAGCAAATCTTAAACGAACGCATGGTCTCGAGTAACCATGCAGGATGTTCACAGGACGAAGGAGAATCGGACAAAGTGCATACGGGAGAATAACATTTGATGAGATAGCGGAGTGAAATGTTACGACACGATCTTATGTTGCCAATCACGTCACAATTGCTACTGATACAAAAATTGATACACCAACAGAAATAATATAGGGTAAATCTCCTGGTAGCCTACACACATGCAGCCTCCCACGCAAGCATTTGCAAAAACTCCGAAAGACAGTTCCATCACCAGATCAACGTCATTTTTATAGTATAGCATGGGTCACAATTTAGACAGGTTGGTTGTGATGGTAGACTTTGAGACTTATTTAATGACTTCATTTAGCCAAACATTGGTTGTAATTGTAGACTTATAGAGTTATTTAATGACACTAGTTATTGTAATGGTAGACAGACTGTAAGTAAAAGTAAGAGTTATAAAATAATGACACTAGCCAAGAAAACGAATAATTAATTTGAATGAATACAACTTTTAAATTTTAACAATAGTTAGGGGAGAGAATTTCTATGATTATTTGGCATTCAGTATTTAAGTTTAAGCCTTTCTAATTATCAACAATTATCAACTCCTATGTGCTGCGGTGTTCACAAAGACCTCGGCGTAATATACTGTGCCTACCGTGTGGGTGGGTGCAATCTCTATCTTATACTTAATCTATGTATAGAAAGTTCTACTCGGCCGAACCTGGAAAGAAGGTTTCAATTCCAAGTCCGATAAATTCCTTTCAATAAAAATAACAACTCTCTAGTCACCTAATCCAACGATGCACAACCAAGAGGTTACAATACATACGCGGTTAACGTATGTGAGTGTTTCATTGCAAGAAGAAAAAATAATAGCAACTATTCCCTGGGGTCACAGCAGTAAAGGGTTGCGCGCTACTGCCCTAATCCATTAACACAACATACCATTCAATTCCCAATATAAACAGGGGCGGATCCTGGGGCAGAAGTAAGTCAGGATCAATTTAAGCTAAATGCTTTTTTAGTGGAAACATATCTTTACGCGAATTATAGAAGAGACAATTGTCAATGTATTATTAAGTAGTGTAATAGGATATATTACACTAATCCATATAAATACAGTAAACCCTTAAAATTACAAACTTCTTTTATAGGAAACATCGATTGTCTTAACAGCACGGGTTTAACTTGATATCTTATCTTATATGTTACAGACGCTCCTTCTGTACAGAAGATTATTGCGTCCTACGTATTTCTATGGTTTGTGTTTAGTCCTGTATTCTTACTAGAGTTTTAAAAGATGATAAAGTGGAGGCTTTCCTGGTTTCTTCAGGCAACCCATTCCACGCCCGAATACCGGACGGAAAGAAAGAAAACTTGTATGTGTTTGTTCTTGCATATGGAATAAGGAAGGTGTTTTTAACTTTATGCCTATTTGAGGGTTGTATTAGGTTATCTTTGTGTTGCATTTCTAAATTAGAATTAATTGCCTTATGTATAATTACTAATTTACTCTTGGTTCTTCTATCCTCTAGTGTTTCAAGGTTTAATGATTTAACTAACGGTGTTACTCTTGTCAGTTTTGAATATTCTCCAGTAATGAATCTGGCAGCTCTTTTTTGGATTTGTTCTAACTTATCAATATTTTCTTTGGTGGATGGGTCCCATACAGAAGATGCATATTCTAGTATAGGTCTCACCAGGGTGAGGTAGCATTTTAGTTTTATATCTTTGTTACATTTGTAAAAGTTTCTTTTTATAAAGCCTAAGGTTTTGTTTGATTTTTTAATAACTTCATTGACATGGGGATTCCAAGATAGTTTCTCATTATTATGACTCCTAAGTATTTCGCATCTTTAGTTTGGGTTAGTTCTTTTCCATGAATGAAATATTTTGAATTTATTTGTTTCTTTTTCTTTGTTACTCTTAGCAGTTGACATTTTTCTGGGTGGAAGGACATACTCCAGTTAGCTTCCCATTTTATTAATTCATCTAAATCTTTTTGTAAAATTTTGCTATCTTGTTCTGACTTGATTGTTCTATAGATTATACAATCATCAGCAAATAACCTAACTTTAGTTCCTGTTGAGATATTGTTGGGTAAGTCATTTATATAAATTAAAAATAGTATAATAATCTAATGAGCATCAGATAAAATACGTACTAAAACTATCTTTAAAAATACACGTAGAATCTCGAAAGAAGAAAAATATTTTTAAAATCCCAATGATTTCGACTAATTGAAACGGTGCAGTCTGGGAACAGACCCTTCAAGTTTCAAGAAAAGTATCACTGTGTTTATATATTTGAATTGAATAAACCTATAAGTAATTATAATACTCTTGTCTGCCAAAACAATAAGCGCACACCAACGTTTCCTCTGAGGTTCATTGGTCCGTACGAACAGTAAAAAAAAATAAACTCGAATGAATCCATTTTTTGTGCAATATTTTATAAAACTTGCTGCGTGGTAATTATATGCTCCTGTGCGGCAATTCTATGCTGCTGTGCGTCACCGGCCAGCTATCTGCGCAGCCACGCAGCCGTGCCCCTAAAAGGGAACATTGGCACACACACAATTTGGTGACATTTCGCCTTTACACTTTGCCAAGATTCATATATAATCCCCAAAGACATGACTTGGCAGTGTCAATGCTTAGATGATTTAACAGCAATGTATGGGGCGCATAACACAATGGGCAAAACCTCACGACACCAGACCCAAGCAACCAATGTCAAGATTGTCCAGACAGACAGAGAGAGAGGGGGGAGAGGCAGAGAGCGCAAGGTGAGAAGCGTTGAGTTTGACTTGATTTACATGAAAGTTTCGTTGATAAAAAAATATTTTCTAAAAATTATAATTAGAATTCTATAAGTAAAAACTTTTAAGTAAACTTCTTCGTTTTTCGAAATACAATTTTGAGAGAAATTTTGGGTAGCCTAAGTATTTCCATTTTTAATATAAACTAAAATAATTCGTTAGAAATTTATGATATTACAAAAATAGTAATGGTGCACCCCCCCCCCCTAATTTTTGGGTGTTTAGCCGCCACTGCCAAATGGCGTCATCCCTGAATACCCATGTTACTGTTACCGAATCACAAACAGTTGCCAGGCCACCGAGCCAAGTCTATTATTTTTTGCTGAACACCAAGCTAAGCCTACCCGGTAATAATTAATACTTATTGGTTGAGCTCGAATCGCCTACGTATTAGCGGATCACTACGTTTTACGATGCCTTTTTACGTTCTGTGTCCTCTTCAAAACCAGTGTCGAAAAATGAGTGTTTAAAAAAATAACAAATCCCGAATGAAGAACAATTATCCAGGATGAGACGCAGGTACATAAACATTGCTGATTGCGGCTGACGTGTATGGTGCCAACCTCTGACATCCATGCGTCAAACATCTCATGTCAAAACCCCTGAGGTCCAACATCTGACGTCCATGCTTCAAACATCTCTTTCAAACCCCTGAGGTCCAGCATCTGACGACCAAGGTCAAGATATTCAAAACCACAGTAAAGCCTGTCTTGCTATATGGAGCTGAAACATGGCGGATTACAGCAGCCGTTTCGAAAAAGCTTCAAGCATTTATAAACACATGTCTCAGAACAATTCTTCGAATCCGCTGGTCCAATATCATCACCAACGAGGACCTCTGGCAGCGTACACAACAAGAGCCGATAGAAGAACTAATACTAATACGTCAGCGCCGATGGAGATGGATTGGCCACGCCATCAGAAAGCCTTCATCCAGCATTGTGAGACAAGCCCTCACATGGAACCCCCTGGGCAAGAGGATAAGAGGTCGACCCAAAATGATCTGGAGAAGGGAACTGGAGACAGACTCCAAAAAGAGTGGGCACAGCTGGGGACAGTTAGAGATATTGGCACAATACCGGGATGCTGGAGAGTTTTTGTTCGTGGCCTATGCCCCAAATGGTACGACAGGCAATGATGATGATAATGTACCGGATTTCGCCCCAGCTCCTGCTATTTTAACAAATCCGGTTCCGGCTTCGGCAGTATTTCACTTCATAAATCCGGCAGGCTGGTAGAGCCCAAATTTATATATATTCATAATGGCTCCGGCAAATCCGGAATACGGCCATATCAACAAATCTGACTCCAGTTCCGGCCGTATTTCAAAATTTTGAATCTGGTACATCTCTACTTTTAAGTGGAATTGTATATTTTAATAACTTAAATAGTGAAGGGTATTTAAGTATTAAATTAAATATTTTAATAAGCTGCTTATTTTTTTAATATCGAAATGTGTGACGTACTTGGGGGGTGGGGGATCCCCCGATATTGGTTACTTTTTGTGATTGGGGGAGGGGGTATAAAATGGTCAGCACGCACAAAAAGTTGTTGCACACAGAAGTTTTACTTTGCACACGGACCAACGAACCTAACACTTACCGGAAACATTGGTAGGGGGAGGGGTTACTGACGCAAGACTTTAATTTAAGTACACCTAAATAACAACTCACGAAATAAAGACGTAATGCCACCCAAAACGGACCGCAGCCTTTCTTCTATTTCTACGTCAATGAGTCACGTGTACCCTTGTTTCAAGAAATACAAAGCTCCTTGCAAAAGAGCGCACTGAACACATTTTTGCCAAGACTTTTTAATTTGGTGGAACGCTAGACAGACTCGTGTCCAGCTGTCCAGTCAAGCGCCAAAATACTTATGCCCAGCAAAGTCCCAACAGAATCGTGGCCAGCTGACCAGAGAAGCCCAAACATACGAGCTGTCACAGCCCTAAGACGTGATTCCTCCCATCAAAACCTTGGATAACATTTCTACAGAGAACGTGAGGAGCAGTGAAGGAACAATTTAGATGCATTCGAATTATTTCGAATTGTTGCATTATTCCGTTTCTGTAACAGGCTAGGGGCCCTAAGTGACATGTTTGCTCGTGCCGCCCACATGCAGAATGCCAGGAGTCGAATTACCACGAGTTCCGAGAGTTAGCAGAGGTCAGGGTCAGCAGATTACTGGTCTGTGCAGCTGAAACGAAGTTGGCCAGGCAAGTGCACACCAGAGTGTTGTTGGCCAGGCAAGCGCACACCATATTGTTGTTGGCCAGGTAAATGTACACCAGATTGTTGTTGGCCGGCAAGTGCACACCAGACACCAGATTGTTATTGGCTAGACAAGTGCACACCAGATTGTTGTTTAACTAACTGAAAGAAAACTGTATGGCTTGCAGGTGTGTGTCGGTAGCTTTTACTTTTAAGAATAAAATAAAGATATTTATTAGGTGTTCGGACACTTCGACACCGGACGGTTCGACCCTGCCAGTTCGACCTCAGGGTGTTTCGACCCCGGTCGGTTCGACCACAGGACGTTTCGACCACATGGTGCTTCGACTCTTTTGTTTCTACAGCGTAGAATTATTTTTTTTAGATATACTATTAAAATTAATTTTTGGTATAAAATTATTTGACATAATATTATTATTATTACGCATTAAAAATTAAATACAGTTTGAAATCATTATTTGTAAGTCTAATTTACGATGATTTGAAAAACACACTTAAAAAGGTCCTTATTTATTATTGGGTTTTTTAAATTTATGTATTTAATCGTTCAAAGCTTTTTAGTGAGATAAACAAAAAGAAATGAAATTTGTTGTTTTTTTTAATGTGTCGACATGCTGAACAATACACATCGCAGGCGCCGGAACCATTACAAACCCGCACCTTTCCTCTTATGTTCCTTAACACGGGAAGGCCTCCCTCGCAGAAATACTGATTCTATTAAGAGTACAAAGTTGTCAGAATTTAACGTAAACAAATTTAAACAGTTAATGCCGCCTCGTAGCAGCCAATAATAATATTGGTGACCCGCCAAAACAGCCCCGGACAAATTGGCCCCGGACAAAACGGCCCCAGGCAAATCGGCCGTGGTCAAAACGGCCCCGACCAAAACGGCCCCGGACAAATTGTTCACATTTTTTACAAAATGTTTAAGTATTTTTTGCATTTTAAGTTAATTTAATATTTGTTTAACTTATTCACCTTTGAAGAAAGTTCACAAACTATTTCTTGTAACGTTATGATATTATTTCTTATCAATAAAAAATTGTGACTTGCTACCATAGAGTTTAAATATTATTAAATTGTTTCTTGTGATATTATATCATTATTGTTTTGTTTGTTTTTGATTTAGTGAACTAAAACTGTTGGTCGTAAAAATGCATGTCCGTAAAATTCCGTTAAAAAATTAAGACGTCCTTAAAAACGATTGACAAAACGTGGAATCTCAACGTTTATAAAATCAGAAAAATCATGTTCGTGATATCTATTTTCTTAATTCAAATTTTCATTGTTTTATTGGCATCCCGCGCTCTATTATTAATAAACTGTAAAGAGCTTTATTGACAGCTGGAAAGTACAAACTTTGAATCACGCGATAAATTATTCATTGGTTATTAAACTTAATTACAGCTGTAAAAAGTAGATGATCCATCGACTGTTGAAAAGTTTATGTTGCTGTTCTTGCATTTTATACCAATGCAATCGGTGCAATCCATAAAAGAATGCCTATTAGCAACAGAGTGATGAAGCTCATGTTAGCACTAAAACCCACCAACAGAATATCGGTTAACAATTGGAAATTTTGGAACTAGACCAGCTTTTTCCAAAAATTGTGGCTCCAACAGATTTTGATTGTTTAGGGGCCGAGTTTATTGACTAACACGTTGCGGATTTAAGCAATGTCAAGGCCAACTGAGGTTATGGTGCTTTCTGGCATCAAATTGGACTAATGACTAGAAATTTCGAAACAAAGAGCACAGATTTCAGCTACTTTCGAAGTATACACAAACAATGCTGGCGCTTGCACATGGAACAGCAAAAGTAGAACGCGTTTTTTTTCTGCTGTTAATTCATTGAAAACCTACTTGAGAAACAAATTGTCTTCTCTAATGTTGGAAAGCTTACTGACTCTGAGAAGTGGACGGGAAAAATTACTCCCACAATGATCAATAGTGTAAATATTTCGATGTATGATCATAAGCAGGAGGAATTAAACTTAAACACTGTCAATGATGATGAATTTCATACAATAATAAACTAACGTTATTTAATATGAGCATGGTAATAGAGACGTGGTCATATGGATACTTTACATTTTTTTAGCTACAATGCCTGCATTATGCTTCATATTCGATCGTTTTAAGGTAACATTTTATGTAAAATGTGTCCTTAAAAATTAGTTTTTGTCCGTAAATTTTGTTGAAAGTTCTTATATTTGTCAGTAAATATTTTTTATTGAGTTGGCAACCCTGGGGGGGGGGGGGGGGGCAGCGAGAATGTAGGCACCTTTAGAAAGGACCATATGACCACATTGGCTTTTTATTGTCCGATTACATGGGATCAGGGTTGGGGTGGAGTTAGATAGGTTTGGAATGACCTAAGAGGACTGGCGCATTTATCATAATCATGAATGTACGCTGAATGTTGACTGGTTATATGTGCATATAGGGATGTTCATAATATGGCGGAAATCTATTAATAGAAATATTATATCTAAATTTATCTGTTCTAAGGACAAATTCATTAAAAAAATTAATAAAAGCTGCGAGTTAATACCGGAATGTAGGTATATTGAGAATGATTGATCTTATCAACTAATTTTTAATTCTTCGTTAATTTAAGACAGCTTATTGGACTTGCAAAATAAAAACAATTTCGTAATTTTACTAAGCTAACAATTTTGAGAACATAGTGATTTGACTGTATTTATGCCTCAAAACTTTGTTTCGCTAAAATGTAATCTAAAAAAAGAACATTACGAAATGAGCTATGACCTTTTCCGGTTTTAGAAATGAAGAACCCTATACTTTATCAAATAATCGTAAATTAAACGCTACAAATAATTATATGAAACTGTATTTATTAGGGCTGTTATCGATTAAATTAAATTTAATTGTTAACTTTTGAAAAATTACCGATTAATTAATCAATATTTTTGTTAAAGCTAAAAATAAAGTTGTATGACGTCATTAAACTGAAAAGATATTTTTAAAACGCAGTTTGCAAAAAAAAAAAAAGTTAAATAATGTCCTAAAGTTCAGGCACTTGGATGAACACTTCAAATTAGTTTTAAAATATAAAAGTAATACAGTTGTATAGAAATTGTTTGAATATTAACAAAAACATAAAGATCATCTTTTTATCTCAATGGGTTCAAAAGTTATATTTTTTTTCTAAGACCTCATAATTACTTTTTTGCCTATGTTTTTTTCCTTCACATTTTGTGCCCATTTAGGGCATTTTTTGAAATTCCCATAACTTAAGTATTTAATTTAAAAATATATAATACTGTTAGGAGATTAATTTAAATATAATTAGTTCAATATAATGTCAATTAATTTAAATTTTGTTATTGTTAATTAGTTAAAAACAATGTTTTTTTTATATCATTGTCCTTATAAATTAGGTTATTTTAAAGTTTACACTTTCGAAATCTCATTTTTAAATGGAGAAGTTTGTACTTTAAAAAACAAACTCTTATTAATTATTAATTATTTATTAATATTAATAAATCGAAAAAAAATTTTTTAATTTCTTTAATTTTAATCACTATTTTATCGATTAAAATAATTTTAATCGATAAAATGTTTTACCGATTAATCGAGAAATTAATCGGTAATTTCCGCAGCCCTAGTATTTATTTTTCAATACATAATAATATTATGTTGAATTATTTTTATACCAAAAATTAATTTTTAAAAGTATATCTAAAAAAAATTACGGTGTAGATACAAAGGGGTCGAAACGTCCGGGGTTAAAACACCCTGTGGTCGAATCGTCCGGGATCAAACCATCCGTGGTCGAAACGTCATGGGGTCGAAATGTCCCGTGGTCGAACTGGCAAGGTAGAACCGTCCGGGATCGAATCATCCGTACTTTGTTTATTATGTTTATAATAAAATAAATATTAAGGCTTTTTTTTTAGGGCTGTTATCGATTAATTAAAATTTAATCGTTAACTTTTGAACAATTACCGAATAATTAATCGATAATTTTGATTAAAGCTAAAAATAAGATGTATGACGTCATCAAACTGAAAATTTCAAGCGAAGTAACAAAAACATGCAATTTTTTTATTTAAAGAAAAGTAGTTCAATATAATAGTACGAGCAAAATACCCGTGCTACGCTACGGGTTAGGCACAATAAGAATAACTTTGTTTGGTTTTGTGTCTCAAATTCTCCTTAAACATGAATGTAAACGCATCAAGAAATTAAGGTAGTGATAAAACAAACCCCTTCTCATTAAAAACAACGATATGTGTGTCGAGAAAAAAAAAGTATTAATTTAAATATTACCCATCAATTTTGGTATTTCTGCTTTAATATAGCATCATCATTAAAATCCTTGGCTCTAAAGCCAATGTAGGGCCCTGGCTTGCTCCCCCACATCCTTCCAGCTACAGCCAATGTAGGGCCCTGGCCTGCTCAACCACATCCTTCCAGCTACAGCCAATGTAGGGCCCTGGCCTGCTCAACCACATCCTTCCAGCTACAGCCAATGTAGGGCCCTGGCCAGCTCAACCACATCCTTCCAGCTACAGCCAATGTAGGGCCCTGGCCTGCTCAACCACATCCTTCCAGCTACAGCCAATGTAGGGCCCTGGCCTGCT
>MUZC01001735.1:517034-546920 GCA_002072015.1 Radix auricularia | reverse complement strand
ATGCAGATCGCATCGGCAGAAACTTGTGTTCATAAAATTAACGGAATTTTTCATAATCCAGTGCATACTTTAACTATACATAAACCATTACCTGGTAACGTCTTTTCAATATTTAATTTCACTTAAGCAATCTATGAAACAAATCGTTATTTCACAACTAATACAAACACACAGTCACACGCACACACAGACGCACATACACACATACACATAAACACACTCGCACACATGCATATTCACACAATCAGATTATAATCAAGATAAAAAAGTAACATTAAATAAATTAATATAATAAAAGCTTCATGACGCCACTTAATGTTTTTTTATTTTACGGCGCGCAAAAGCACACCCTCTGTTAATCTCAAACCCAAAATCATTATGATTTTTACGTCTATATTTTCAATTTTAAAAAAGTAATCAAGAGTTGCGTGGTATAGGGGCTTCTGACTGACGGACGCGCTTAGGCGCATTATTATATAGATGTCAATGAATTTGAATATTGTTATTGCTAATTAAGAGAATAAACAATATTTTATTTTATATCATTTTCCTTATAAAAACAGTTTATATTTAAAGTTTACACTTAAAAAAATATTTTTTACAGTGGAGAAGTGTGTACGTAAAAAAGCAAACTATTATTAATAATTAATTATTTATTAATAAATCGAAAAAATTGGTTAAAACATTTTCTTTAATTTTATTCGCTATTTTATCGATTAAAATAATTTTAATCGATAAAACATTTTACCGATTAATCGAGAAATTAATAGGTAATTTCCGTAGCCCTACTTTTTTTACATTTTAATAAATTGCTCATTGACCATTCTGAAATCCAATACTTTTTAGACCAGTTAACGGAAACTTCAAACTTTCGGTCATTGGTGAACTGGATCTGTTACTTGATGTGGGCATCCTAAAAAAAGATGACCTAGGTTACAATCAAAATGTCTGTATATTGTAATGTCGAACTGCTTACATATATATTTCCATTCAACGTCACATTGAGATTTTCTTTATGTTGATACTTAGTGAACTTTGAATTAAATAAAATAGAAAAGAAAGGGCTTGACACCCGTACCCACCCAGGAGACCGTGTCCAGCACTCACCCATGCGCCCCACGACCACCACCCATACATGCGTTCCTAGATCATTAACTTTAACCATCCATGCGCTTCATTCCTATCATGTGTAGCCACAGCTCCCAGCCACAAGTTATCACAAAGGATTTCAAGACACGATTGCAATTATCGCTGACCGACTGATGAATTTCAGTTTTATTAAGTTTGGTCACGGAGTCAGGAACTGTGCTATTTGTAGGGATGATTGAGAGAGAGACTTAGGAATGAAGATCTGATAGTTAGATGTATCATCTGATACTGATAGATTTTATGCTTTTGTAGTCTTGTGATAAACCATACACAATTTTATTCCCGTGCCACAAATATATTTCGACTCTATTGCTATTGTACTGATTGTTTCAAGTTTCATTCATAAAAAGTGGCCGTGTGCAACCATAGGTTAGAATTAATTATGAGTCAAAGTTAAGGTTCAGAAGGAGTTCCTAATTTCATTTTTTACATTTTTTTAGGGGACAGTGTGCTTTGTCATGAGTCATATGTAGTTAAATGAGTTAAATAAAGTATATTTTAAAAACAAAATAAAGAAATAATAATTTTATTTATAGCATAGATCCTGAAAATAAAATACTCTTTACACGAGAGAAAAATGTGTGACGCTAACAGTGGCATTGAGGTCACTCCTCAACTAGATTCTCGCAACTACTAACTGTGCCACAGCCTTGAGTCTCTAGGGTACACTCCTCAACTAGATTCTCCCAACTACTAAATGTGCCACAGCCTTGGGTCTCTAGGGTACACTACTCAACTAGATTCTCCCAACTACTAACCGCTTGGGTCTCTAGGGTACACTCCTCAACTAGATTCTCCCAACTACTAACTGTGCCACAGCCTTGGGTCTCTAGGGTACACTACTCAACTAGATCCTCCCAACTACTAACTGTGCCACAGACTTGCTCCGCCCTAGACCGATTAGCCCGTGTTGCAAGCACATCCTCAAACTCCACACCGAAATTACAGATTATTTCTCCTTGTTAAAAGAGTGTAGCGCTGCAATGAGTTATCCGGTTCTAGGGATTACACTGATGGTAAGTTGATGTGGAGCGGAGAGAAAATGTGTGATGTTTGGCCAACACTGTAACACACCACTGACCATGCAGAAATGATGAGAGATCGGATAACTTTATTTATTTAACTCACGCATAGCATTTATGGATCATCGCATAGATAGACAATGAACAAAAAAACAAAGGCATGACTTTATAATGATTACAAACATGAAGCTTTAGCGAGATGCTAGGGTTATTCGAGCCCCATCCCCCCTCACACACATATTCCCAAACCACCGCCGTTTTGAGGATATATAATATTATGCATTCAGTTAAATAATCAGCACGATTCGTCTCGACTACCCTATCATTCATGTGGCAATGAATATCCCCTAAAGTCTAAGTATTTTATGTATTATATTATAATGTTTTATTTTAATTAAGTTGTTGTTGGGAGGGGGATGTTAAGGCTCCTACCTGACTTCAATTGATGTAGTTGAGACTGCAATCAAGCTTATAGTTAAAATTTAAGCGCTTTTCTGGGCTGTCTTCTAAGGCCTATATGCATGCCCTGTTTAAATAACAATAACATATACAGTATATTTTTTCAATCCTTGGCCTTATACTTATAAGCACTTCATCAAATAATATCTTATATTGGAATTTTAAAGTAATTACCATTTGAAACGACCATGCAGCTTACATTTAAATACTGCGTCCACTATATGTTTCCAGTTAATCCCTTTCTCTTTCATAAAATATTGGAGTTTTCTACAAATGTTTCAACCTGCACTTAATTAACCTTTTTAAAATGGCATGAATAAAATCAAGCATCACTTCTCCTTTAAAACGGTCATTCAGTGCAGCAATAGGCAATATTTATCTATTAACTATTATGCGTTCATTTCTTAGCAATAAAGTGGAACTTTTTATAGTCACAAAACCAGCTGTGGCAGTAAACAAAAATTTTAGTTTTATTTTTTTTTGTAGACGACTTAAGCTCAAAGCATGTTGGGTGTTTTTAGTTTTAATTACTTTTTCGGCTTCGAATGCTGCAATTAGCTTCCAGCGGGAGGAGAAACAATCCACTAATCCAAGGGTTGCCATGGTGACAATGTTTTATTCATAGACCAAACATTCATCACTTCCCATCTCCGGCCCCACCCCTCAAGGATCATGTGGCACCGCACCGCCCCTATCCTCAGAACTAATCTCCAGACGCCTTATCTCATCATCCCATTCAGACCATTGATTTCTCTCAAAAACTGATAACACTGACTAATTATCTAGACATGACAGAATTGTGGTCTGGGAGTCCTTGGGACATGACAGAATGATGGTGTGAGAGTCCTTGGAACATGACAGAAAGGTGGTATGGGAGTCCTTGGGACATACCAGAACGATGGTGTGAGAGTCCTTGGGACATGACAAAACGGTAGTGTGAGAAAGTCCTTGGGAAATGACAAAACGATATTGTGGAAGTCCTTGTGTGAGAACAAGGAAAGAGGGGGCGAAATGCGTTTTTATTTAATTTATATATACATGTGTTTATATCTATATATATTAGGGCTGCGGAAATTAATCGTTAAAAATTTTTATTGCTTAAATATTGATTAAAATAATTTAATTGATCAAAATTCGATTAAAATTTAAGCAAATATTTATATTTTATTTTCAATTTATTAAAAAAATAGTTATAGTTATTTCCTCTCGGGCCGAAGACGGCACATAGGGCAGAGGTCATGGATTTCCATTTTTGACGATCCGTTGCTAATTGTATTAATAAATTAATAAACAATATAGTAGCCCAGATAACAGGATCTTTACTGCTGAGGAACATAGTACAACAGCAGTTAAAAGTTATTTTTCTAGGTCTATTAGACAGGGGAAATAACTCAATAAAAATGTATATTTCATGTTTTTGTTATTTCCTTTGAGATATTTGGTTTTAATCAAAATTAACAATTAATTCATGAAATTAATAGTTAATTTTTCTAAAGTGTACAATTAAATTTAAATTAATCGTTACCAGCCCTAATATATATATATATATAAACAATAAAGCATGTGTACATTATATTATAAGCAAGACCTACTATGTCTGTTTCATATAGACTACTTAAGCCAAATGAGAAGATATCATACTGATTACTGACATAAACTTTGTTTATGTATACCTCTCAATCTCATTTGAATAGTGTTATTGTTTATACATTTTCATTCACGATTTAGAAATGAATTTTTTTAAAAATATTTTAAAAAGTATTTTCAACTTATTAAGTTATTTCATTACGGACTCATTATTATTGCGTCCTACACTAGTCACTAACCCATTGTTTTGAGCTCAGAGATGCATTTTATAAGTATGAGAGTTTTGAATATTGTTGGTAAGCTGGATTTTATTTAAGCAACCTATTGCATGCCCGAAGGTCAGATGTGAAGAAAGAAGATATGTATGTGTTTGTTCTTACATATGGAACAAAAATGTGTCTTTTCTCAGGTATTGTATTGAATTTTTTTAAAATAAAACAGGCATCAGAATGATAATTTGTAGTTTATAATTAATTATTATTCTTCAGTACTTTTTTGTTTGGACTAGATGTTTTCATGAATGAATGCTTTGACTTGTTTCTTTTTCTTGAATATTCTTTACAGTTGACACTTTTTAGTAATTCCTCTAGGTCTTTTTTTTTTAAGGTTTCAATATCATGTTTTGACTTGATTATTCAATAGATTATAAAATCATCAGCAAATATTTTTTTTAAAAACGTTAGTCCTGATGATAAGCTATTGGTAAAATCATTTATGTAAATTAAGAAAAGTAGGGTGCCTTTGACAGTTTCTTGTGTTTTCTTTTAATTTATAGATACTAATCTATAGCCACAAATTAAAAATATTTTAAAGAAATCTTGAATCCACTCATGTAAATGACTTAGTGATACCAAAGTTTTTTTTATTAAACTAAATAAGGGCGCTTAATCAAATGCTTTAAAGATGTCTTTATTTTATCTATTTGATTATTATTTTCTAATATCCTTGTCTATATGACAAATTATTTGAATTTAAAATCTTTTTTTTTATCCTGGAGGCTTTATTTTTGTCAAAGTGATTAACTACACTAAAATATACTATGTGTCCTTGAAATTTAAAAGAAACACTAGTTAGTGAAACAGGTATATCATTACCAGGTTCAGATTTATGTTTATTTTTAAAGGGGTTTATTTTAGCTTGTTTTCAATCCAGGGACACTTTAATCTGATTAGGATAGGGTTTAAAATGGATGAGCACAATTAATTGTTTAATTCTTTGAGTAACCTAGCTGGTAAATCCTACAGACCAGAAGGTTTGTTTTTGTATAACTATGTAAGGAGTTTATTTTTGCTTCTTTCTTCTACAGTTATTACCCTATTTCTTCTGTTTTTGAAGTTTATTAATATTTTATTGTCATGTGGTGCTAAAAAGAGATATACTCTTTAAAAATTGGATGGTATACCTATTATATATAATATGGAAATTTCTGCTGAGTTTTTGAGCTCAATCTTTTATTTTTTGAGAATATTTAGAGATATAGATCATTTTAAAATTAAGATATAAGCCAATTAGGGCTGATTTAAAAAATGTGTTCAATTAATCAGGAAAAAATTTAATCAATTAATTTCGATTAATTATATTTTTATAATGCAAATAAAGATCTGTTAAATTGTGATTCATTATTTGGTGAAATCGGTTAAGTCGCAGTATTTCCATGGCTCACACAGATAAGTTGAGATTTGGATTTGTCAGCTTGAGAGAAGGAATTGCAGGATATGGTGTGCTTATCCTATACCCAATAGGCTAGCTACTAAATGAGGAAATTTCGGGACCCTGTGTGACTATGGCATCGGATTACGATTTGGAGCTTGAAGCTATACGCAGGGCCCTGGAAAGTGTGTACTAAACACTGCAGGGATCGGATCTGGTAGGTTTTAACACGGTAGTGTTTTGTGACTCGAGATCAGCTCTCGAGGTCCTGAAATGTGAAAATTGTAGCATGTGGGTGAGCTTCACAAACTTGGGGGTAAGGTAACAGTGCAGTGCAGTGCAGTGGATCTCGAGCCACGTGAATGTTGACGGCAATGAGAGAGCAGACTGCCTGGCAAAAACTGGGGCAGCCCAACCTCAACCAGACGTTCCAGTCACTTATCTCTGGGCAAAAACCTGGCTAATGGACCACTTCAGGAACAAGTGGTACCAGGAGTGAGCTGACAATACAACTGCCAGGGGGGCATTCGCTAACATGCCCAGGCCATGCCGATCAGACCAGTGGTGGAGTTTTAGTCACAAACATCAGAGCTTAGTGACTCAAATCGGAACAGATCACTGCCCAACTAACTTATATTCCAACAGGCTAGACCTGATAACAGGAACTCGAACTGCCATCATTGCAGCCTAGCCTCTGAAACAGTACTAAACCTGTTAACTTCATGTCCCACGCTAGACATAGCCGGGGAGGTTAGGGAGGCAAAAGAGTCCCACATGAAGAAAGTGTTGTTTGGCAATGCTCAGCAGATGCAGCAGGTTGCCTGTGTATTACCCAAGGCCTTTTAAGAGACTAAGTCTCAGGCCAAAAGAATATGCAGAAGAAGAAGTTTTTAACTAAAAGTTAGACCTTCAAATTTATAACATCATTTTTGCAATGGCAATGGTAGTATATTCTCAAATATAATTACTTAAGTAGTAACTAAATAAGTTTTAAAAAGTTAATAAAATTAAGGTTATTTCTAAATATTAAAAATCTGGTCATCATACATATAATGTATCAAGAAATTAGTTCATTATGAAACCACTGGGCAGACAGGTATTTTTGTTATGCAAGCTAGCAATAATGCCATTGGAATTTTTCAAATTTATATCTTCATTTCTTTTTTTCTTTTTTTTTTTAATCAATCATTTGAGAAAAAGGAAACTTTCTAATAAAATTTATGCTATGTGTTTTTTCTCCATTATTTGGGTCATGAGCCATGTTCAATTTTAACCACATTGCATAACACAAATTATCTTTTTACTAATTGTTTTTAATATAATAATAATTTTCATATTCAATGCTTAACATATTAAAGATATTTATTTTTCCAGACATAAAATATTCTTACTTTGAAATACATTGCTTAAAATGAGAAAAATGCAGAGACCTCGCACAAGCTATGTAACACAAAGTATATAACTCTTAAGTTAAGGCAGCTTTTAAAAGATGAAATCAAAGAAAAAGAAAGTTTGCCACTGTATTGCTTAAATATTACAGCCTACAAATAATTTCATAGATTATAACTGAAAGTTTACATAAGAAAAAGATACAAATTTCTGAAATAATTTACCCAATGGACTATAGACAACGGAACTCCATTTATCAGCAATAAATTAAAAGGCGATGTAATGAGAACTCGAATATTTAACAATGAGCAAAGCCATAGCTAGTTAAATTTCTTTCATAATAAGTAAACATGTGATTTATTCAATTGTTTCACTTTCATCTCTGGATAAGCAGTGAGAAGACTCAGCCTCCAGAAGTCATCAATTTTTATTTAAAAATTTTAGCTCATCATTAAATTTGATTTAAAAATAATAATTAATCAATCAATCCTAAACTTAAATTATAGACAACTAAATAAGTGTACATGTCAAGAGGAATCGCGCGCTCAAAATCACTAATCAGGAACTCCTCTGCAATGTTCCCTCTAAAGTCTAAGGTTTTTTGGTCCATGTGCAAAGTAAAAAAACTTATATGCAAAATTGCACTGCACAGAATTCATTTTTGTGTGTAATATTTTATAAATTTGCTGCCTGGTAATTCTAAAATGCTGCATGGCATCAGTCAGATATCTGCGCTACCCCCCAGCTTAAAGAGAACATTGCTCCTCTGCCTCTTGTTCTTAGTTAGTTAGTCTTAGCCCCAGCCACTTCTAATCTTAAATCAATAAAGCTAAAAATCAAAATCTTCAAATTTTAGCAATAAAGTTTAGTACCTAAAAATTCAATAATTTTGACAAATTTAAATTTTTTTCCCACAGGTTGAGGCCTCAGGCAAGGTGTTTCTAATACTTTTACAAGGCTGGCCTAAGGGAACTGGAGGCCCTTGGCAAAGTGAATTTGGTGGCCCTAAATACTAAATGAATAAATGAAAATGACAAATGTAATCGGAAATATAAAAAATAAATATGGAAAGTGAAAGAATTGAAAGATTCTTGTGTGAAGCCCTTTCAATGATGAGACTAATTGGAGGCCATACGCGGCTGCCAAGTTTGCCTATCCCTTAAAGCCGGCCCTGGCCCTGAATATTACTTTTTTGCAATAAGTATAAGTTAATGATTTATTAATATAAATAATATAATATTAATATTAGGCCTAAGTATAATGGCATTCATAAGGCAAGATTATAAGGGTTAGTATTAAAATGAAATAAGTTTAATTAAAGTATGTATTAGTATAGTAGTATTATTATTTATAATGTAGCATTGTAATTGTAAGCTGTAGGCTAAGGCTAAGGCTAAGCCACTAAGCCTAATCAAACAAAAAACCTTAATTAATTGGCTTATTAATAAGTTTAATTTAATAATAATATTAATAATAAGCCTAAATTACATAAATAAGGGATTCCTAAATATTAAATAATTAATAATAATATAATCTTTCGATACCTAAAAAAAGTAAACTAAATTTCAATTGTAACTATTATTTAAGCAGTACTTGGTGCATCAAAGCAATAAGACCTTACAGTTACAGTGGCTTACAACTGGTCTCAATCACAGTGCCATCAGTCGTCTGCTCGGTTTTCAGTTGACATTTTTTTTCAAAACTGGACTCGGAATCAGTCTCTCGAGATGAGTTTGAGTCTTTGAACTACATTATTAAGTAAATATTTAGAGTAGGGTTGTTTTAACGTCATAATTCTTTTTATTGATTTGATTATTAAACTGTTTTTTTTTTAAATCATCCAATATGACTCACCTTTATGTTGAAAAAGTCCAGTAAAAATTTTACAGTGGATACGATTCCAGACTCCTGAGAGTGACAGGAATATTAGTATGCCAGGTAGTATACATAAGAAAGGAAAACATAAATTGTAGGCCAAAATTTAAATGTGCCTACATCACCAGTTGTATAACTGTATCGTATTATTCATATTATTTATTTTTTGAAATTACGTACGCTCCTGACTTCTATATAGAAGATCATTGCTTCCTATGTTCTTTTTATTAGAACACATAGATAGAACTATGATAGATCATGCTGGCCTGTTTGGTAGGTGAAGCAGCGTTCACAGGACACTACTAACTACTAAGGTCTACAACGAGGGGATTGTGTTGCACAATGTACAGCCGCCTTAATAACCCCAGCTAATATAAAATATATCGTAGGTTGGTGGATTCATTCATCACGGTCACCACTGCACACTACCTTCATAAAGATAGTCGAACCTGTCACTCTTTGCATGCCAGCCAAGAGCAAATGCCACTCGACCTCCTTGGATTTTTTTATTATTTTTTTTTTTTGTGTTTTTACAATTTAATTGAAGAAAATACACAATAGATTAAATTGGTATAAACATAAAAAGTTTTATTACAATTCGTAAAAAATATTTAACTACACCGACTACACATTTCTTTAGAAATTGACGACTTATATCTACTTATAATATTTGGTTAACAGCCTATAAATTATAAATAATTTTCTAATACATTTTAAACAATTGAATTATAAATACAATTGACGATTTTCCAACCAATTTAACCTTGTTTAATACTCTAGACTCTAATTAATAAATTTAAAAATTTAAAATATTAATCGGGTGCCTAAAATAAAGGAGTATCCAGGGACAATAAATTCCTAGATCTATATTAAACATATTAACTTGAGCACATTTTCTCGCTCTTTTCTTTTATTAAAATTTTTATAAATTTAATATTTACTTTAAGTGACTGCATTCCCAGCCACTCTTAATGATAAAAAGTAACTTACTATCGTCACTATTCCAATAATTATATTCTGGCGTAATTAGAAAATTTCAAACTGAAACACATTTTGTTATTCTAGTACGTTGGACTTAAATTTTTTTAAAATACAAATAAATAAAAAAATATTTCAAAAATTGTATGCTAGAGAAATGTAGCAATTGCATAAGCCAGCCAGACAGTGGCGTAGCTAGGAGGGAGAGCGGTGGGGGCGGTCCGCCCCGGGCGGCACTCATTCAAAGGGCGGCATTTTGGGGCATTTGAAAAGCAAATCCATTTCCAACAACCACCCTTTTTCTTTTGAAGGGGAAAAACCAAAGTGAAAAATGATATTCCTAATTTCGAGTCTTTATTAACGAATTCGTGCAACATTTGTTTGATTACATAGTGGTTGTTATAACTTAATCAAAACCGTTCTGAAATTGAAAATCGCTTTTTAAAAAGGTATCGATTTGTTTGGAAAATTTAGTGGTATACTTCACAGAAAACTGCACAAAAAACAACACATCACCGCTGGTCCGATTATGTGTCGTATTTATATTGCCACGACAGTATCTGCGTGGAATTTCGACATACGCAGAATAATGCGCTAACAAGTACCTTCATGAGATGGTGGTTCAAATATTGTTTTTACTGTTTAACTTACAAGTAGTAATTTAAATTACTGTTTCAGTTTTCATAAAATCATTGTAAGGTAACTTATTAAAGATTTTTTATTACTTTTAAAAAAAATTATGCAGCCCGAACAGCTTGTGCTTTCCATTAAAATACTGTTATTCATTAAAAATTCTACTCTTATCCAATTAAAGTAATGTGTAAATAATTTGAATTCTTCTATTGTATGGAAAATTCTTAAAATTTAAGGCAAGAACACGAAAATAGTCAAATTTCACCGCCAATAACCACCAAAATAGCATGAATAATTTCGACAAAGACATACATACAAATTTCAAGCATCTTGGAAAAAATGACATTGACATCTTAGTAACTAGTAAAACGAGATCAGAGGCTGGAATTTTACTCAGTTCAATGCAATCTTTTTATTTTCTATGGTAACTCAATTTATGGGAACCTTTTTAAAAAAATATTCAAACCCATTTCGTGGAACAAAGATATGTGCTAATACAGAACGCTGTTATAGAAATTTGGAGATATCAACTTAACAGTGAGTTAAAATTCTGAAAATATGCGTGGGGAAAATTCAGAATACTTGGTTTTATCTCCAGAGCAAGAAGTACATCGAGTAATGTTTTTATTCATGGATTCAATTATAAAAGAAAATAAAAGAACGCGCTCATGAGTAACATGTCCTTGCAAGAAAATGTTCGTGTATATTACCATGTAACCTATTAAATTAAGAATTTGAACATGAAATAAATTTCTTTTTTTACATTGATAATGAACAGTTCAATATTGAAAGAGAAGAATCCTGGTTTTTATGGCTGTACACAGGGCTGGTCTCAGCTATTGCGGGGCCATATACAACTTAGTTTGCGAAAAGGATTGCGCGGGGCCCGCAGTTTGGTTAAAGGTATTAGTAGGTTGCAGTAGCCTAAGACCAGCCCTGGCTGTACCTACACTACAAGAAGAGGCATTATGTTGTTTTTTTTTAAAAGGGAAAGGCCCATTGATCCATTAAAATATATTCAACAGTATAGATTGTACAATTCTTTAACCAATATTAAATTTTAGCTAAGAACACTATTTTAACAATTGCTTTCAGTGTATATAATTGTGTAAGGAGCTTCTCCAAACTGAAGTTGAAAAAAATATATTCGTTCCACAATGAGTGATTTAAGGTTACAAATTCTTGCAATATTGTTCATAGAGCAAGATAGTAAAAATAATTAAAATTTGGATAACATATTAATCGATTTTTCTACTATGAAAGTTTGGTAAGTAAGTGTTTAAATATTAAATGTTTACAAACTGATATATACAATTTCTTTGTTTATATAAAAAAATCTACAGTTATAAATAAAAAATAAAAGCATTTAACTGTTTAAGTTTTTTGGGTGTAAATTTTGAATGTTTTGTCTCATTTGGGGCTTGGGGGACCTGCGACCCCAATAACATTCTTGTGGCCTTCAAAAAATGTCTTGTATTTTATAAATGTGTTTTTATAGTTATATAATATCATGCGGCCTCTTTTATTACTGCTTACATTAATAGGGCATTCAATGGCAAAAATGTTCCCCACCTTTAAAAATGTACTTCGTTTCAATTCGAAATATTTATTCATGTTTATTAATTTATTTTTAAAAAGATCATACGATTGGCTGATTTTTCACCCCCTCCCAATCGTCAGACGTCGTCAACAAAACTTAGACCTCTTCCTCAATGTGACATCACAAAGCCCCCCCCCCCCTCAATAAAAGCAAGAATAGCATGTTTCAAATCATTTTATTTACATTTAAAATATGTTTTTAGTGTACGGCTGCACTCTAATATCGTAGCATGCGTGAAGCCACGCAAAAAGTCATTAAGTAAAGTGTCGGCATTCATGTATTTAAGTGGAACTTTTTTTAAAAGTTGCGCGTTTTGAATGACGTCAAATGTGTTACTCCTCTCTTCTCCCCCCCCCCATGAGTGACGTCATTTATGGGCGGCCCCCTAAAAGGGCGGCATATTGGAGACCGCCCCGGGCGGCAAAAGCTCTAGCAACGCCACTGCAGACAGAAATGTAGCAATCGCATAAGCGAGACACAGTATCCAACTGGCCAAGTTTCTAAATCAATGTTTTACTTCTATCAATATTGTCTATTTCCTGCCTGGATGAGCAGAGTTTAGCCAAGCAGTTACCTCAGTTATGTCTACACATCTCTGGATTGCAGGTGCTTCAAAAACAAAGCAACATTTTAATATATGATTAATAAAAATAAACAACATTCAAGTTTAAATTTAATGGATAAAATTTTTAAAAACCTTTTTAAAAAAACAAGGTTTTGACTTTAAATCCTTTATATGTGAGACATAACTATAACTATAACTATAAGCATGTTCATTAAAATACGCAGTGCAGGAAAATCCGAAAATACAAAATTTTAGTTAGTCTATGTCTCGTAAAATATGTTTAACTAGATTGTGCCGGGGCGCCGTGGCGCCTGCGGCGCCCCCTTATTTTAGGGCGCCTACGGCGCCAACCTTTTTCAAAAGCCCAACTAACTTGTCCTTTTTTGATAAATACGAAATATTAAACTTTCTGAAATGTACGCAAAATATTTAATAATAATAATAGGGGTTGTATATTGCGCACCGATGCACACCAAACAATGACGTCATCATATTAAATATTTTTACAGCGCTCATCAACACACGATTTTTCAACTAAACTAACTGCTGTAGGCTGTCGTACATCGCTCCTCAGCGTTACAGATCCAGTGAGTGACTTGGACTATTATATTATTTATATATTTCGCATCGATCGTGACTATATTTTTAACAAGTATTGTCAATATAATACGCACCTTATTGAGTGACAGGAAAGGTTTTTTAATGTAATACGCATCACGACACTCTATCTCAAAAATTAACATGATACATAGAGAAATAAAATATTCTAAAAATTCAATAATTTAATTACAGTACATTCAATCGATCTGAAATTTTGTTACATCATTTTCATCATCAGCAAAAATCTGCCTGCAAAATTTCAGCTCGCTAGCTTACGAGGAAATTGGTCAAAAATCGATCCAACCTTTTTTTCGGCAAGCAAGGGCTCAACTAGACACTATGAGTTAATATAAAGGATTTTTTTACTGGCTGAGCCTCGGCACCTCACTTGCTAAGCCTATAGGCACTATAACTTCCTATCAGACAATTTTTCAAGAGCGTAAATTTGCTCAGTAACTTACAAGCATTCATGTTTTTAGATGCGTCACTCGGGTTGGTGTCTCCCGGGCGGTAGCTCATGGTGTCACCCCTCTAACGACTTAACCTCCAAGTTTTCCAGTGCCAAATAACACAAAAATACAGAATTTATATTTTGGTGTCACCCCCTGATGTTGTCACCCGGGGCGACCCGCCCCCAATGCACCCCACTAGTGACACCACTGTTTTTCGTTGTCACATGAGAAATGTGTGATTTATGTTATTAATAAGACTTACTTCACTTACACTTACACTGAAGACTTTGAGGAGATTAAAAGAGACATGGAGAGATTGAGATAGGAATAGTTTAATAAATGACTGGCGCGTAGACTTAACATAATTATATATTTTAAGTATATAATTAAGAGGGATTTTCTTACTCAATTTAAATATATTTAAAGACTCAAGACAAGACAAGTGCAGTCAATTATCAATTCCGTGAATTCCATAAAGTCATAAAGTCAAGGGCAATGGCAAGAGCAAGGCTTTGCATCGCTCTAAATAAATTTCTGGTTATTTTTATTATTTAAAAAATCTTTTTATTAGTTTTAGTATTTTTATAGAGATAAGGATGGCATTTCATCGCAGCACTTTAAAGCTCAGTGTAATAGTGATAGAAGTCTTAATTCGTTTATCATGTTATTATTGTTATCAAAATATTTGGAAATAGTCACGTGATTTGAAGTAGTCCTTGGAAGTTGGAAGGGAATAAAGGTAAATAATCCTGTTAGCATTCATATTACCAGAGAATCTTATTATCTCCCCGATTGAATTTCTCCTTTTGATATATTTTATAATTGTTTTATTCCATCAATTTTCAGGTGGCCCTGTGGCGCAACGGTAGCGCGTCTGACTCCAGATCAGAAGGTTGCGTGTTCAAATCACGTCGGGGTCAGCGATATTTTTGTAAATTTTTCTTTTTCTCAACTGAAATCTCAAATAACATTGCCATTATTTTTACTATTAGACCAAAACATTAATCTACGTTTTGTTAACATATTGATTTCTTTAAAAATCTTTTCAAGCACATACATTTCTCAAACACCTCCCCTCCTCTTTTTGCACTCCGTACATTTGCGGAACCCCCTCCCCTATGCGTACGTACATATTCGCTACCCCCACAACCCCTTTTGAATAATTAATTTTAAGTCAGAGTCAAAATATATTGGTTTTACTATTTGTGTCCGTCCTTAAATGACGTCACGCGTCTATCGGAGAGGGGAGGGGTCATGCATTTGTGACGGTGGTGAGGGGGGGTGCTTAGGGAATATGACGTCACATCGAAATGAGCAACTTTAAAAATTCCAATAAAATATTTAATTGCTTGCAATTATTTTAAGGACGTTTTCAATGGTTTCACGTGTATTACGATATTAGAGTACAGCCTACACTAAATGCATTGATAAAAAGTAATTTGCAACATCAACATGCTTAAATGCTAATTTTCAATTTAAAAATACAGAATGTCTCCTTTATATGTCATCTTTAACCAACTACGCAAAAAGACAAGTGTGTGGAAATTATTTGGTTCAAATGACGAGCGGGCCTAATTGACAATGTAACAAGCCCAGTTGAACAATCATTCACATGGAACTGAGGTAACTGATATACTCAAAACGGTCTTGGCATGGAATAACATTATAGGCTATTGGTGCTCATTAAGTTTCAACCCATTGTAAAGGGTTAATCGATTCAGGAACTTTCATCTCCATTTTGTAACGCAGTAATCATCAGAAGAGCTATCTTCATTTTCTGTATCTGAGTCAGGCTCCATAACTGCCATTAGCTTTTAATACGCTTTTCATTTGGTTTGATAAGTAGACGAAGTGTTAGAACCATGGCAGGCAAACTTTATCGACATTTTGAACAATCCCTTCAGTCAATAGTTTAAAACCCAAAATGTTCGTCGAAATTTATTTTTTATCGGCCGCATTTTTTTCTTACATTTTGATTTCCAATAATTTGTAAGGGATAAGTTGATTAATATTTTAAAAAATAATTAAATCGTAAACAAATTTTTAACGATTAATCGAGAAATTAATCTTCAATTTTCGCAGCCCGACTTCCAAGTAATTAAAAGTTAAGAATTTGTGCGTGCGTACACATTCAGTCGAGACCCACTGTATGCATCCATACGCACAATTCTGTCACTTGCAGACCCTTCCTACCCCTCCTTGCGTACTTAATATATGGAGATCCCCTAATTTCATTTTAATAGTTAAATCGACTATTAGTTTGCTTGCTCGATAATTGTTATAAGTTGTGTTGTTTTTTTTAAAAAAGTATTAAATTTGTTAAAGGTCAACCTAAACGCCCCCCCCCCAAAAAAAAAAAAAGCTCTAAAATGAGAGCCTCACTCAAAGATCTTATGACATATCTCTGAACAGGACGGAGGAGATATTAAAACAACGACAGAGGAGGTATTAAAACAACGACAGAGGAGGTATTAAAACAACTGCAGGCGAGACGATAAAAAAAATCCTTACAAGTGTCTTTGCCAAACTCACAACATTTAGCGTCACAATCATGTGTGTAAACACACGTTATTCATTAATATTCCAGGAGGGTCCCATTCGTTTACAAGCATTTAGAAAGTATTCAATATTTTAAAAAATGTACGGCCTCTTTCCGTCTACGAAGAACTTTAGATTTATCTTTGTAGATGGCATTTCTCAGTGAAGCTGATGAGAACAATCCTTGAGTGACAGTTTTTTTTTCTGCATGTCACACACGAACGTGGTGGAGCAGTGTAGCCTTAGCTTCATCTTTTTCCAGCTGTTAGCGCACTGTTTCATTCCTCTATATGGTCCTATACTCTGCCATGTCCTCCAAGTTTGGGATTTCGATGTTGGCCGTCTTCATGTCTCTTCCACATATGTCTGTGTATCTGAGACGATGAGGTCCAACCGACCTTCTACCTGTCGCCAGCTCGCTGTATAGCATCCATTTGGGTATGTCATCCGTTTGCATTCTCTTGACGTGTCCAAGCCAACGGAATCGTCTTTGACTTAATATGGCTGGGACGTTGCATATGTTTGTTTGAGCCAGGACCTCCGTGTTGGAGAGTTTTTTGCCTTTAGATTTCCAGGATACGGTGCAGGCATCTGAGGTGGCAGCCATTGAGTCTTCTTTCGTGCCTGGTATAAGTGGTCCAAGACTCGCATCCATAGAGAAGTGTGCTCAGTACGCAGGCCTGGAATACCTGCAGCTTAGTTATTGCTGCAATTTTAGAATTGGACCATATATTTACAAAATAAACATATTGTTTACAAAACTATCCAAGTTTCGAAATGTCTTTCCATCTAGTAGCACCGAAGCTGTAAACATTTGTTAACTCGTACCAACGCAGTGCCCCGATGTCAATGTGCTGCCCCTCAGTAAACAAAGAAAGCTTCCGGTGGGGCAGAGCTGAAATGATTATTTTTGGTGCCCCTTTGCATTGTGAAGCATAGATCTACACGAGATTCAATCATCTTATTTAATATTAGCATCTTACCTTTTTTTAAAAAAGAAAATTACATAAAAGTTTCGTACGCAAACACATAGCTAAGAGCCATGCATTAAAGTAACTATAGAAATTATTGCATAAAATGTTTTATAAGCTAATATGCAAATGTCATCGTCGGTATGTTTATAAATGTGTTGATCAATCGCAAGGAAACAAATGACTATCACCAAATTTGACATATTGTTCATTCATACTTGGTAAAGATCGTTCCTGGTAAAGTTTAGTCGTGGATCCTCTAATTTTAAAAGACGTGATTTAAAGATTCGAAATAAAAATAACACCTCATATACTTCAGATAAAAATAAACAAGAAATAGAAAATTGTTGAAAGTGTTTAGCATCCAGTGGCGTAGCTAGGAGGGTAGCCCAAATCGGAAAGTCCCCTCAGACCTCTACTTGACTGGGCCCCCAAAGGAGTGTCCGATTTTGTTTTTACATTAAATATTACGACACTGCCATTTATGCAGCCCCCAAATCCCTAACTATAATACGCCCTGTGCCTACTTAACGCATAGGCCCGTTGGGCATTTGCCCAGGGGTTAACAAGCATAGTGGCCCCAAGGGAATATGTTTATTTATATATATTATGTAAAAAATTATTATTCCTACCGGGGGGGGGGGGGGGGTTGGGCTCTTTCTTTGCCCTGGGGCCCATCATTATTTCTTTGCCCAGGAGTTTAAAAACATGGTGTAAATACGGCTCTGGCTGCGCCACTGTTTGTATCCCTTCTGATGTGTGAGTTCAAACGCTGAAACTATAGGCACATGTCGGGGCATTAGAAAAGCACGTCGTACTTGCCAATGAAGCAGCTCCTGCAGAGGTATGTGAACATCGCCAATGTTACCTAACCCAGTGGTTCTCAACAGAGGTAGGCCTATGTGAACATCGCCAATGTTACCTAACCCAGTGGTTCTCAACAGAGGTATGTGAACATCGCCCATGTTACCTAACCCAGTGGTTCTCAACAGAGGTATGTGAACATCGCCAATGTTACCTAACCCAGTGGTTCTCAACAGAGGTATGTGAACATCGCCAATGTTACCTAACTCAGTGGTTCTCAACAGAGGTAGGCCTATGTGAACATCGCCAATGTTACCTAACCCAGTGGTTCTCAACAGAGGTATGTGAACATCGCCAGTGTTACCTAACCCAGTGGTTCTCAACAGAGGTATGTGAACATCGCCAATGTTACCTAACCCAGTGGTTCTCAACAGAGGTATGTGAACATCACCAATGTTACCTAACCCAGTGGTTCTCAACAGAGGTAGGCCTATGTGAACATCACCAATGTTACCTAACCCAGTGGTTCTCAACAGAGGTATGTTAACATCGCTAAATGTTACCTAACCCAGTGGTTCTCAACAGAGGTATGTGAACATTGCCAATGTTACCTAACCCAGTGGTTCTCAACAGAGGTATGTGAACATCACCAATGTTACCTAACCCAGTGGTTCTCAACAGAGGTAGGCCTATGTGAACATCACCAATGTTACCTAACCCAGTGGTTCTCAACAGAGGTATGTTAACATTGCTAAATGTTACCTAACCCAGTGGTTCTCAACAGAGGTATGTGAACATCGCCAATGTTACCTAACCCAGTGGTTCTCAACAGAGGTAGGCCTATGTGAACATCACCAATGTTACCTAACCCAGTGGGTCTCAACAGAGGTATGTGAACATCACCAATGTTACCTAACCCAGTGGTTCTCAACAGAGGTATGTGAACATCGCCAATGTTACCTAACCCAGTGGTTCTCAACCGGTGGTCCGCGAAGATGTCCAAGGTGCTCCGCAAGCAAAGGAAAAAAGTTCCTTAAAAAATTAAAAACACGAAAGGGTATAAATGTTTTCACTTTTTAAATATATTGATTAATTTTAATCACTCGATGGCGATAGCAAATCACCAGAAAAAAATTAATATTTTGATTCTATGTTTACCTTTAAATTATTAGCGTTACAGGAAATCACATGTCACCCTGGATTCTAGTAGATTATAGTTATATCAACGTGCAGAAATAATTTTTGAAACCATTGAGTAAATTAGCCTTAAATTAATATTACAATAATTAAAGTAATATTTTTTTCAAATTGATTGAACGCTTGAATAAATTTGTAATAAAGAAAACAACGGTATTGAATCCTCATAATCATCCTCACAATTTGTGTGTGAATCAATGCTTCTCCGGAATAAAAAATAAAATAAAAAAAAAAAGAATTGCCATACGACGAGCAAATTTTTTTTATAAGTTCGCAAACCAAATCACCATTGTAACTGCCATTTAACATTCAACAGGGAGAAAAAAAACAGCAACAAAGAAAACACAATTATTACTTAGATCATATAAATAAACTTTAAATGTCAAGACTGAATTGACTCGTCAATGATGAAGAAGTTCAATACGAAAACCAAAACTCAGCCTTGTGTCAGTATCCATGGCTCCTTTTTTAACTATAATGTTTTTAGTATAAACTAATAATTACAAATCAAACTTAAAACTATTTTTTTAAACATAAAAACTATTATTTTTAACGTAACATTAAATAATTTTTTTACTACATTAATATCCGGATCTGCCATAAGTATTTTGCAAATCCGGATACGGGCGGATATCCCGATATCCGGCCACCGCCTTATTATTTAAAGGTATATTTGACATGTTGGATCTATCGTAAGAATTTACCGATAAACGAGAAAATGCTGGAAAAATAAACAACGATTGATAAATTTGGTTTCTGACCATATTCAATATCCAATCTCCGCAGGGTCAATTTAACTTCTATTTAGGTGATTTGAACGTTTCGAATTTTTCGTTGGTTTTCAGTCCGTTTTTTGCACATATTAAATTTACTAACAACGAATTTAAACCAATTTATGAACTGACCATGATACTACTTTGAATATGTTGCATCAGAAAGTGAGCTTGATGAAATATTGTTGTATTCAGAACCTATGGCGGATTAAGTGGGGGGGGGGGGGGGCTGAGCGGGCTAAAGCCAC
Organism: Radix auricularia; assembly: GCA_002072015.1. NCBI lineage: Eukaryota > Metazoa > Mollusca > Gastropoda > Lymnaeidae > Radix > Radix auricularia. Next base: position 526,430 of record MUZC01001735.1, on the reverse strand, counting down.
GGGCCCCCGACGATTTGGGGCCCCCAAACTTTTTATATTTTATAATAAAAGTGTACAAATGTTTGCACGAACCCTTGAAAATATAATAAATTAAATAAATTTATAAACATTATCTATTAAACTGATTGCCATTCCAGAGTTGCGAAGTCTTAAGTGCCAGATTTTCCCAGCCAGGGGTAAAAAAATTCTCAAATTGGGCTAAAAATTCCAAAATGCATTAAAAATTTGGGGAAAAATCTGAAAAGAAGCAACTTCAATTAAATGCTTTCGCATTCATTTTAATGACTTTTGACTTCCAAATTAAAAAAGAATAAATATTTTTCCATTGTTAAGGCAATTTTTAATAGGGTACTTTCAATTTTTATTTAATCTGTACGTTTTTTTAACAACTTGGCTACAAAGCCAAAATATAGATTATACTTTTAAATTTTAACATCATGAAGTTTAAAAAAGTTATTTGGATACTCTTGTAATTTATATTTGTCTGTGATTGATGAAAATATATATTTAAAAATGAATGTTTTGAAATTTATTAATAATGAATCAATCATACGTGGTTACATAGATTGTTAAATGTTTACATATTATTAATGATTTGGTCCTTTATATGTAACAAACATTTTATGATGATTCGGGCTCAGACTAATTAATTATATTATTTAATAGTAATACATTTACACAATCTGACTGTAAACTGTCTGCAGTCTACTGTCAGTGACAATGTTGGGAAAAACCTAGCAAAAACGTCAGGAAAAAAAACTAGATCCGAAATAAAAAACCTAGACACGCTAAAAATAAACAAATATGACGTCAAAGAGCCTCGCACCAACACAAAAAANGGCTTTCCTGGTTTCTTCAGGCAACCCATTCCACGCCCGAATACCGGACGGAAAGAAAGAAAACTTGTATGTGTTTGTTCTTGCATATGGAATAAGAAAGGTGTTTTTAACTTTATGTCTATTTGAGGGTTGTATTAGGTTATCTTTGTGTTGTATTTCTAAATTAGAATTAATTGCCTTATGTATAATTACTAATTTACTCTTGGTTCTTCTATCCTCTAGTGTTTCAAGGTTTAATGATTTAACTAACGGTGTTACTCTTGTCAGTTTTGAATATTCTCCAGTAATGAATCTGGCAGCTCTTTTTTGGATTTGTTCTAGCTTATCAATATTTTCTTTGGTGGATGGGTCCCATACAGAAGATGCATATTCTAGTATAGGTCTCACCAGGGTGAGGCAGCATTTTAGTTTTATATCTTTGTTACCTTTGTAAAAGTTTCTTTTTATAAAGCCTAAGGTTTTGTTTGATTTTTTAATAACTTCATTGACATGGGGATTCCAAGATAGTTTCTCATTTATTATGACTCCTAAGTATTTCGCATCTTTAGTTTGGGTTAGTTCTTTTCCATGAATGAAATATTTTGAATTTATTTGTTTCTTTTTCTTTGTTACTCTTAGCAGTCTACTGTCTGTGACAATGTTGGGAAGAACCTAGCAAATACGTCAGGAAAAAAAAACTAGATCCGAAATAAAAAAACCTAGACACGCTAAAAATAAACAAATATGACGTCAAAGAGCCTTGCTCCAAACCAAAAAAAGTATTTCTTATTTGAAAATGAGCATGTTTAAAATTATTTTATTGTATTTTCATCCAAGAATGTAATTATTTTCTTTTAAATTGTCAATCTAAAAAATTCCCATATGTCAGGCAAAATCCTTATAAATTCCTAAATTCCAATTTTAAAAAGTTTGGCTAAAAAAACACGATTCGGGAAATTTCTTACGACTTCTTAACACTGCGCGATTCAGACCTGACAGTCTTAATAATCTATAAAACTTGGCTCACTTAGAGAATATAGTATAAAATATAGTTTATATTTTTAAAATTTCTCAATTTAGACAAACTCCGCTGGTCGTGTGGAAAGGGCATAGGCTTGTGATGCAAATGGTGTCGGGTTCGATTTCCAGCGGTGGAATGTAAAAGTTTTTCTTTTCACACTCAATTTTTAACACACCGGCGAACATTTTAAACAATTATTTCTTCGTGTTCGTTTCTTTTTTCATTATTAATATTTAGTTACAGTCTTATATTAGCTGTTAGCAATCATATTTTAAATTTTAATGGACGCTTGCTGGATAGGGCCCCCGTTTGATTGCAGCCAGGGGCCCCGTGCAGTCTTAATCCGCCCCTGCTCAGAACTGTCTCGGAAAGCTTGTAATATACTTTTATTACCATTTTCCAACATCATATCTTTGTGAATGTGGATTTTCTGCATTGTTTGCAATAAAAACAAAACATCTTTACCCCTTTGAAAATGAAGTTGAATTACGATGGAGTCCTTCAAGTATTACACCTTGTTTGGATGTGCTGTGTTCGAATGTGAAAGCTAAAAGCTCACACTAGAAAAACTCATGTAGTTGTAGCAGTCCTTCTAATACTAACTACTGTTTATGACTTAACTTTAAGTTGGTTTTTTTTCATAGTAAGCTATAAGAATTGAATAATACTATAAGACTAGTATAAGTAACGTTTGTTCACTACAAAAGAAAGCCATTATAATCTGTTTCCATTTAATATTGTTCTTGGCGCACTCAAATCGTAGCATTTTATTATAGTTATACTAACAAAAACATATATACTAGTAACCAAGGGTTGTTTAATCTGGCCTGTTACACCGAGATTTTACCAACCAAAGAACAGCTACTCTTACTATACTATTTTCTTTATCATTAATTGTCATTACATCCCTTAGACCTATATAAAATTATAAATTAATAATAATAATAATAATAGTAATAATAATAATAATAATAATAATAATGTGATAATTTATATAGCGCTATATCCCAGCTAGGAGCCGGGCTCACAGCGATTTACATGGAGATAACAATACATATATTAATTAAGAAACATTCACATCATACTAACTACATAATTCACTATACGTAATACATCAGCTACGTTAATCATTAAAAGAAATGTTGTTTCATTAATTTTCAAAATAAATTTTGAAAAGATGTGTCTTAAGTGCAGTCTTGAAGGACTTAGTAGTTGAAATACTACGGATGTGTAATGGTAGAGATTTCCATTGTTTGGCTGCACAAAAAGAAAATGACCTTTCGCCAAATGTTGTAGTGCGGGTCTTAGGAACACAGAGAATGCGTGTGTCTGCAGAAGAGCTATTATGATGCTTTAAAAAAAAAATTGGTGTAGAGCGCATGGTGTATGAGAAAAGTTAAAAGTGTGATATTAAAATTGCATAATCATGATGCATTATTTATAAAATATATTTATCCATACGTTTACATACTCATTCATTTACATTTAAAGCAAATAATAAATAAATATATCCCCTTTACTGCGGGATGCCGCTCTCTCGCTTTTCATTCTCTGTCGTTAATTTTTCAAAAGTTAACGATTAAACTTTAATTAATCGTTAACANATATATATTGTAAATAATTGTTAATTTTTATGGCATTTTATAGCGCTCATTTATTTTCACTTTACTGTTTCTAAGAAGATATCATGCGAGTGATTAAAAAGCTTTGGGTAAATAAATTTTAAATGAAGATTCCAATTTAAAAATAGATTTTTAAATTGTAGCATAGATAAGTTTTAAATTTAAATATATTTTATAAAAATTAATTTAGCCTTGTACTTGAAGGTGTGTAAAGTGGTTGTTTTGGGCCTTAGTTTGATTAGCGATGCTCACAATTAAACGTGAGACGCTCCTTTTTATACATAAGATTACTAGATCCTACGCTTATCCATGTTTTATATATAACCCTATTTTAAGTCCATGGCGGACTGTAGGGCAAGTGAAGTAGCGTTCACACGTTTATTAAGCCACCACTAACGAGCAAGGGATTGTGTGGCTAGCACATTGCCCCGGGGGGGGCCTTGCCAGTACCGAGGCTCGAACTCCTGACTCGGGTCCTTGCCACGGATCTGCAGTCCAGCGCGCTACCACTTAGACCACCGAGATTTTTAAATCTTGTTAGAATGTTGTTTTTCCTGGCTTCCTCAGGAAACCTATTCCACGTCCGAAATCCGGTTGGAAAGAACGAGAATTTGAATGTGTTTGTTCCTGCATATGGAATAATAAAAGTGTTTTTATCCCTTTGTCTATCTGAGGATTGTTTTATATTATCCTTGTGGGACGTGGTGGCCGAGAGGTAGTGCTCTCGACTGTCATACTGATGGTCACGAGTTCGAATCCACACGAAAGTGAGGATTTGTTCTCGGGGCCTGAGGAGTCCCCGAGTCACCCAGCTCCGAATGGGTACCTAACTAGACAATAGTTAGGCGGCTGGGGTAATGCGTGGAACCCCTATAGCCGTGGCCTGTGACCGCTGCATCACTTGCCAACAGATCATCTCTCATGGTCTGTGGACGCAATTATCTTCTGCATAGTAGGAGCGTCTGTATATCTAAGATATAAGATTTATTTCCAAGCTAGAATTAATTAATAAGCGTGCATGTTAATGTCGGCTTGAAAGTTTGTAAGTATTGGCTGATATAAAACCCGGATAAAGACTTCTAAAAATGAAACATATCTACCATTAAAACCATGAGAGAGCCTTGACATAATTTCTTTATTTAAAAATCATTCTTTCCTGACTCGTAGTGCCTGTTAAAAACTTGACATGAAGGTTTCACTTGCGCCAGTACCGTGTCTCGGGGAAAGTGCTCTTCACAAAATGAAGAGCTCTCATCATTTTATTTTTAAAGTAAAAAGAAAGATTCTGCAGTAATGAAACTACCATAAATATTTGAAGTAAGAAATCAATTGAAAATACATTTCAGAATACGTAAATGTCTTCAAAACTAGGCGGGTTACAGACATGGGATACTAGTTGAAAGTTATGTTTTCACCGCTAGGAAAAGTCAGTAGCAATTTAGATTGTGAGTTTATTTAGACTTAATTTTTTTTTTATTTTTTAAAAAGGTTATATTTAAGTAATACAAGGTTATCGTCACTTTATTTTTAGTTCATGAATTAATTAAAGCGAGATTCCAATTCAGCTAAAGTTCTGCCGTCCCTTAATTAGACACCTGAAAGCAAACGCTTTTTAAATCCTAAAGTTGCTAGCATTCATTGCATGAGGCTTGGCAAGAACCACAATGTTAGAAATACAAGAGTTATTGGTTGTGGCTAAAGTGCGTTTGTAAATGGGAGTTGTCGCATAAAACTAGAGATAATATTTTCCTCTCTAATAGCTTTAGATTAAATGTCAGGCCGTCACGTATTGGGAAGGAATTGAATTTCGGACTCTTTGACCCCAGCCCCCTCCCCCCCACAGCGTTTCTTTCTTTTGTATACTACAGGCATGTTTATTGGCCAACAGTAGCCATTTTCTTTTATGTCAATATAAATAAATAACGGTTAGATGGGAGCATTAAGATTTGACAAAGTGAGGGCAGAGAGAGAGAGAGAGAGACAGACAGAGAGAGACAGAGAGAGACAGAGGCACACACACAGAGAGAGACAGAGACACACAGAGAGAGAGAGAGAGAGAGAGAGAGAGAGAGAGAGAGAGAGAGAGAGGGATAAAAAAAGTGGAAAGAGAACGAGATGGAAGGAGGGGTGGAGGGAGAACGACGGAGTGAGGGAGTGAAATTAAACAATCCGTAAAAACAAAGTTTTTTACTATAAATCCCTTATATATGAGACAGAACTAACTGTATTGATTACATTCAAAATAATATGAACCGCGCGACAAACATTTACGAACTGAACTGAACGTGACTGAGCTCCCCTTGCTATAAAACGGGGGGGGGGGGGGGGCGGTCACCGATGGCTGAACTGAACTCAAGCAAACACGTAGAGGTTAACTCAATTGAAGAAGTCGACATAAACTAAAAGTGCATTAATTTTTTTACGTTACATTCGCTCGATCTAAAATTTTGATACAATGCATTGTTTGGCGACACAAGTCTATGTGCAAAATTTTAGCTCAATAGCATCACGGGAAGTGGGTCATTTTATACTTTGGTTTTTCAGACCGACCGATCCAAGAGAGAGGTGACGGTGAAGCTAATAAAAGGGATTTAAAAAAGGATTTAGAGAGTGAGAGAGATTAAACATGGAGCGGTGAAAGAGGTTGAAAGAAAGAGGGAGGGAGAGAGTGATTGAGGGAGGGAGAAAGAGAGAGAAGGTGACGGAGTATTGGAGTAATTTACTGAGGTTTTGAGGGAGGGAGAGCCTGGTACATTATAATTGACGTCGAGCAGAAATGTTTCCAATGAGTCCTTGAGTGCCTTGATCTAAAAATAGACGTCGTGTCGTAATGATGTCATTCAATATTAAAGGGAGGCCATTAGACGTTGGGCGCCAGGGGAGCGAACCCAAGTGCCAGACGATTAAAAGAGCTAATAATAACGCGCAGCAACGTCACCAAGGGAAGAGAGGTTTTTTTATTTTAAAAATTTACTTTCTTTCACATGGCATTCCTCTAAATACATCAGTGATATTTTGGTTTTTTGTTAAAATAACAGCATATTACAACATACATTAATTACTATAATTGGGATTCCTTTTTGAGTTAGTGAACCTGGTACATTTCTAAGTGTAGGGTGCGGGAAGGGGCGGGGGATGTCTTATTTTACATTATTTATTCAGCACAATTTAAACCATATAAATATAATGATTACTTGAAAAAATATGACTAAAAAGAATGTTGTAAAAATATAATGACTAAGAAGAATTATAAGAATTCTAGAAAATAATGGGAGAAAATAACGTATCCATGTAATTGGAAATTTTCACTTCAAGTTTGGCATGTTTTACCACAAGCTTGACAGGTTTCACCATAAGTTTGACAGGTTTCACCACAAGTTTGACAGGTTTCACCACAAGTTTGACAGGTTTCACCATAATTTTGACGATTTTCACTATAAGTTTGAGAGGTTTCATGATGAGGTTAACAGTTTTCGCCATACATTTAACAGGTTTCACAGTAAGTTTTCACCGAAGCTTGACATTACTAAAATTAAGAATGATTAGGATGGAAAAAAGTGAATCTAGAATCTAGACTGAAAACAAACAAAAGTCAATCTGGACTGACACACAAACAAAGGTCAATCTGGACTGACACACAAACAAAGGTCAATCTGGACTGACACACAAACAAAGGTCAATCTGGACTGACACACTAACAAAGGTCAATCTGGACTGACACACAAACAAAAGTCAATCTGAACTGACACACTAACAAAGGTCAATCTGGACTGACACACAAACAAAGGTCAATCTGGACTGACACACTAACAAAAATCAATCTGGACTGACACTCAAACAAAGGTCAATCTGGACTGACACGCAAACAAAAGTCAATCGGAACTGACACACTAACAAAGGTCAATCTGGACTGACACTCAAACAAAGGTCAATCTGAACTGACACACAAAAATTCTCGCTATTCTTATTACGTCACTGACCCCAACAAACAGATGCGTCATAGATTTCAAATGTAAATTATTGATGTCATAAAGACGCCTTGCCCAGTGAAGGTGCGAGCTGAAGGTTTAAAATAAGATCGCCCAAACAGAATTAGACACATTCTTTCTTCCCCTTGGCTAAAAAATTTTTTAAAATCCAATAAATAGTTCGATTAGATTTCAAGAACAGGAAAGGTTGGAAATGAATAATTTGACAAATGATAAGATGACAAATGATAAGATGACAAATGATAAGATGGCAAATGATAAGATGACAAATGATAAGATGACAAATGATAAGATGACAAATGATAAGATGACAAATGATAAAATGATAAGATGACAAATGATAAGATGACAAATGATAAGATGACAAATGATAAGATGACAAATGATAAGATGACAAATGATAAGATAACAAATGATAAGATGACAAATGATAAGATGACACTTGAAGTGCAATAAGTTGGAGCAGGACATGCTCGACGCGAGATGTTGAAATGGTTGAAAATGACGAATTTTTTTTATAAAATAGATTTTTGCTTGAAATCTGTTATTGGGAAATGGAAGTAACACGTTTAAAATAGAAAAAAACAAACACTCTACTTAACCTAGATAATCCGTGGGAAGTGATGAAGGAATGCATACTTGATAGGTGCACTGTTCATAGGCGCTGTTGCTAAACGCACTGTTGAAAGAAGCTGCTATTTAAATCTCTATTAATTTCTATGTTGCTGTCAATGGTAATTATAGTAGAGGTTATGTAGCTGTCAATGGTAACTACAGTAGAGGTTATGTAGCTGTCAATGGTAACTATAGTAGAGGTTATGTTGATGTCAATGGTAACTATAGTAAAGGTTATGTTGATGTCAATGGTAACTATAGGAGAGGTTATGTTGATGTCAATGGTAACTATAGGAGAGGTTATGTTGATGTCAATGGTAACTAAACTATAGCAGAGGTTATGTTGATGTCAATGGTAACTATGGTAGAGGTTATGTTGATGTCCAGAGGTTATGTTGATGTCAATGGTAACTATGGTAGAGGTTATGTTGATGTCAATGGTAACTATAGTAAAGGTTATGTTGCTGTCAAAGGTAACTAAACTATAGCAGAGGTTATGTTGATGTCAATGGTAACTATAGTAAAGGTTATGTTGATGTCAATGGTAACTATAGTAAAGGTTATGTTGATGTCAATGGTAACTATAGGAGAGGTTATGTTGATGTCAATGGTAACTATAGGAGAGGTTATGTAGCTGTCAATGGTAACTATAGTAAAGGTTATGTTGATGTCACTGGTAACTATAGTAGAGGTTATGTAGCTGTCAATGGTAACTATAGGAGAGGTTATGTAGCTGTCAATGGTAACTATAGTAAAGGTTATGTTGATGTCAATGGTAACTATAGTAAAGATTATGTAGCTGTCAATGGTAACTATGGTAGAGGTGTGTTGATGTCAATGGTAACTATAGGAGAGGTTATGTTGCTGTCAATGGTAACTAAACTATAGCAGAGGTTATGTTGCTGTCAATGGTAACTATAGTAAAGGTTATGTTGCTGTCAATGGTAACTATAGTAAAGGTTATGTTGCTGTCAATGGTAACTATAGTAGAGGTTATGTAGCTGTCAATGGTAACTATAGTAGAGGTTATGTAGCTGTCAATGGTAACTATAGGAGAGGTTATGTTGCTGTCAATGGTAACTATAGTACAGGTTATGTAGCTGTGAATGGTAACTATAGTAGAGGTTATGTTGCTGTCAATGGTAACTATAGGAGAGGTTATGTAGCTGTCAATGGTAACTATAGTACAGGTTATGTTGCTGTCAATGGTAACTATAGTACAGGTTATGTTGCTGTCAATGGTAACTATAGTACAGGTTATGTTGGTTTTTTAATGGTAACTATAGTAGAGGTTATGTAGCTGTCAATTGTAACTATAGTACAGGTTATGT
>MUZC01001735.1:482411-516462 GCA_002072015.1 Radix auricularia | reverse complement strand
AACTATAGTAGAGGTTATGTTGCTGTCAATGGTAACTATAGTAAAGGTTATGTTGCTGTCAATGGTAACTATAGTACAGGTTATGTAGCTGTCAATGGTAACTATAGTAGAGGTTATGTTGATGTCAATGGTAACTATAGGAGAGGTTATGTTGCTGTCAATGGTAACTAAACTATAGTAGAGGTTATGTTGCTGTCAATGGTAACTAAACTATAGTAGAGGTTATGTAGCTGTCAATGGTAACTATAGTAGAGGTTATGTAGCTGTCAATGGTAACTATAGTAGAGGTTATGTTGATGTCAATGGTAACTATGGTAGAGGTTATGTTGATGTCAATGGTAACTATAGTAAAGGTTATGTTGCTGTCAATGGTAACTAAACTTTAGCAGAGGTTATGTTGATGTCAATGGTAACTATAGTAAAGGTTATGTTGATGTCAATGGTAACTATAGTAAGGTTATGTTGATGTCAATGGTAACTATAGTAAAGGTTATGTTGATGTCAATGGTAACTATAGTAAAGGTTATGTTGATGTCAATGGTTACTATAGTAAAGGTTATGTTGATGTCAATGGTAACTATAGTAAAGGTTATGTTGATGTCAATGGTAACTATAGTAAAGGTTATGTTGATGTCAATGGTAACTATAGTAAAGATTATGTAGCTGTCAATGGTAACTATAGGAGAGGTTATGTAGCTGTCAATGGTAACTATAGGAGAGGTTATGTTGATGTCAATGGTAACTATAGTAAAGATTATGTAGCTGTCAATGGTAACTATAGTAAAGATTATGTAGCTGTCAATGGTAACTATGGTAGAGGTTATGTTGATGTCAATGGTAACTATAGGAGAGGTTATGTTGCTGTCAATGGTAACTAAACTATAGCAGAGGTTATGTTGCTGTCAATGGTTACTAAACTATAGTAGAGGTTATGTTGCTGTCAATGGTAACTATAGTAAAGGTTATGTTGCTGTCAATGGTAACTATAGTAAAGGTTATGTTGCTGTCAATGGTAACTATAATAAAGGTTATGTTGCTGTCAATGGTAACTATAGTAAAGGTTATGTTGCTGTCAATGGTAACTATAGGAGAGGTTATGTAGCTGTCAATGATAACTATAGTAGAGGTTATGTTGCTGTCAATGGTAACTATAGTAGAGTTTATGTTGCTGTCAATGGTAACTATAGTAGAGGTTATGTTACTGTCAATGGTAATTATATGAGAGGTTATGTTGCTGTCAATGGTAACTATAGGAGAGATTATGTTGCTGTCAATGGTAACTATAGTAAAGGTTATGTTGCTGTAGTCGCTATATAACTGATCATTCCATTATCCTAAAAGTACGATTACAGAACGAATGCTGATGGTGAACTTTTGTTTAAGTCCATCTGGGGCAGTCATTCCTTGAACTTCTAATTAACGCGCCTTATAATACTCGATGACCAATTACAACTGACCACCCTATTGGCACGACAGCCACTGCCTGTGGTCAAATATTTTGACCAGGTAACATTCGCCTGACACACTAAACTTTCCTGGCAATCGCCACCATTTCGCGGCCTCCGGTGCCGGACAATTAGATGTAATCTTTCAGCTTAAGGTCACCGGAAGCGCCCGGAGCCGCTGTTATGTCAGGACTCCGAGCGAGGTCATTTGAGCGCGCTGCGTGACCTTTAGCCGCACTTCGCGCCGATGTGCCGCCGCGATCGCGCCACACTGAAGTGGTGAGTGCCGCCTATGACAAAGAGTGTGACGGACCATCAACCAACGTCATTCTACAGACAAACCAAAATTTGTCAACAGTCCGCAACAATTGAACTGAGTGCGATGACGCCAAATTACGAGCCAAGTGATTGTGGTGTTTTGGGGTTGTGGAGAGGATGTGCCGCCAAATTAGGACCCACGTGATTCTGGGGTTGGTGAGAGGGTGAGGTGAAGGTCAGGCCTTAATAGGGTTTGACCAATCAATAAGACGTGTCACCAATGAATGCCACCGACTTCCAATAACTGGACACAACGTGATTAATTGTCCTGAAACTGACTGAACTATTCCATATTGGAAATCCGTAATTGCCATGTCATGAAATTTAATATGACATGATAATATAAGACAATATTAGTATGACATGCTAGTAAAAGGGGCTGTCCATAAATGAAGTCATGCACTGGGGGAGTCGACCATTTGCGTCAAAAAGTGTCGAGGGGAAGGGGATCTTTAAAACATGCACGTCCATAAACGCGCTACGTGTGGTACAATATTAGAGGGGAGCCTCACAATAAATCCATACTTAAATGACAAAAAGGGGATTTGAAACATGCTCGTTTTCAAATTGAAAATATGTTGTAAACGCGTATGTGACGTCATATTTGAGGGGAGGGGGGTCTACGTTTTTGTGATGACATGTGGCGAGGAGGGAGGGCGGGGGTTAAAAAAACCGCGTGACGTCATTTATGGAGGGCCCCTAGACATTCGAAGTTAGCTGGGCATTTATTTACATTGATGACAAAGTTGGGGTTTCACCGCGTGACGGGTGGCGCGGGGCCATGTGTGTCACGTGACTTAATCATTGATGTGGCTTTCCCGAAAAGCGGGACTTTCCACTTGTTCTACCAAGGATGCCCTGATTTCACTATAGTTAAATACACCTTCTCAGAAATATTAATTAAAAATATTAAAGTGTTGAATATTTCTATGCTCTTTCCATTCACCAAAGCCACTTTTAACCAATGCTGACGTCATTTCATTTCACTGTATCACAGCTATTCTCCAGTAATTCCTTGGGAATCTGTGTCCTACCAAGTGTCAGAGTCTTACCCAATACACATGAGTCCTACCAAGTGACAGAATCTTACCCAATACACATGAGTCCTACCAAGTGACAGAATCTTACCCAATACACATGAGTCCTACCAAGTGTTATAGTCCTACCAAGTGTCAGAGTCCTACCAAATGTCAGATTCCTACCAAGTGTCAGAGTCTTACTCAATACACATGAGTCCTACCAAGTGACAGAGTCCTACCAAATGTCAGACTCTTACCCAATACACATGAGTCCTACCAAGTGACAGAGTCCTATCAACTAGACAAAAGTCCTACCAAGTATCAGAGTCTTACCAAGTGTCAGAGTCCTACCAAGTGTCAGAGTCCTACCAAGTGACAGAGTCTTACCCAATACACATGAGTTCTACCAAGTGTCAGAGTCTTACCCAATACACATGAGTCCAACCTAGTGTCAGAGTCTTACCCAATACACATGAGTCCTACCTAGTGTCAGAGTCTTACCCAATACACATGAGTCCTACCAAGTGTCAGAGTTTTACCCAATACACTTGAGTTCTACAAAGTGTCAGAGTTTTACCCAATACACATGAGTCCTACCAAGTGTCAGAGTCCTACCAAGTGTCAGAGTTTTACCCAATACACTTGAGTTCTACAAAGTGCCTGAGTCCTACCAAGCAAATGTCAGTCCTTCGAAAGGACAATTATGTTTCTCCCATGCGCATCATTTAATGACAGATGTGTGTACGCCTTAATAACGAATGTGCCGTAATTGATCAAATATGTGTCCTAGTTGATCAAAGATGTGTCCTTGTTGATTAAAGATGTGTCCTAGTTGATTAAAGATGTGTCCTAGCTTATTATCAAAGATTTGCCGTTGTTCATCAAAGATGTGTCCTAGTTGATCAAAGATGTGTCCTAGTTGATCAAAGATGTGTCCTAGTTGATCATAGATGTGTCCTAGCCTACATGATCAAAGATGTGTTCTAGTTGATCATAGATGTGTCCTAGTTGAGCAAAGATGTGTCCTTCCAATTACACATTCGACCGCATGTGATCACGTGACCAAAATGACCCCTCCTCCTCCAAGCTACTCACTCCCCTGGCAACCACTCCACTCAAGTGACGCCACTTGTGAGGGATGCCTGGTGCCGACACCTCATTAGGTCACACCGCCCTGCGCTGTGGAAACACTCACACACTCTCTCACACCCACAACACGCACACACAACACGCACACACAACCACAAGCCTACGCCTATGCTGAGTGCGAGCTCAGTAACCGCCCTTCCCGTGGCGTACGTGCCTCGACGTGATATATTTGATCCCATAGCGGTGATGTCACGTGACCTGGCGACATCCTCAGACATCTGTGATGTCACGTGGGATGGCGACATCCTCAGACATCTGTGATGTCACGTGGGATGGTGACATCCTCAGACATATGATGTCACGTGACCTGGCGACATCCTCAGACATCTGTGATGTCACGTGGGATGGCGACATCCTGAAACATCTGTGATGTCACGTGACCTGGCGACATCCTCAGACATCTGTGATGTCACGTGGGATGGTGACATCCTCAGACATATGATGTCACGTGACCTGGCGACATCCTCAGACAGCTGTGATGTCACGTGGGATGGTGACATCCTCAGACATATGATGTCACGTGACCTGGCGACATCCTCAGACATCTGTGATGTCACGTGGGATGGTGACATCCTCAGACATATGATGTCACGTGACCTGGTGACATCGTCAGACAGCTGTGATGTCAAGTGACCTAATGACATTCTCAGAGCCATTTCTACCGGATGTTGACATACAGCGTGCTGTCTCTCTGTAATGCCGTGAAAATTAAGATCTTCCCTGTTTGAAACAGAAACATTCTAAAATTGTCCCGACATTCTGAAATTTGTCCCGAAATTCTGAAAATTTTCCCGACATTCTGAATTGCCAAAGGATGGATGAGATGAAGATTACAATGGGTCTAAGTCCAGAAAATACAACTGTGTGACTTCTGTTAATGGAGAATTTTTACATGATGGTCCAATGTGGTTCAAAAGTCATAGATCAGTCAAAGGTTATAGATCAGTCACAAGTCATAGATCAGTCACAAGTCATATATCAATAAAAATTCATAGATCAGTCAAAAGTCATAGATCAGTCAAAGGTCATAGATCAGTCACAAGTCATAAATCAGTCACAAGTCACACATCAGTCACAAGTCACACATCAGTCACAAGTCGCAGATCAGTCACAAGTCACACATCAGTCACAAGTCACACATCAGTCACAAGTGTATGATGGTAAAAAAAATGGAATAGTGTCAATGTTTTTTTTTTAAAAATCAAATTAATACCCAATCCCGATCCCAATCCCAATCCCAAAATACTTTGTAAATATGTGATCGCTTGTGTCAAGATCTAAATGACTCGTATTGCTTACCGAACACACACATGTATATAATTCTCTTTATGGTTCAACCATGCCTGACACCGACCTGTCTTCCTGCCCCACAGACCAATCAGCTTGCAAGAAAATTTAGTGCAGATGGTGGGGGGGTCATCGAGACTAAGCCAAGAATTCGTTCAATTGAAGCCAATTACTTTTTTCTTTCAGATCAACAGAATAGCATGTATTTCGTAGTGTAGGGGTTATTACATTCGCTAACACGCGGAAGGTCGTAAGATCAAGCCCCAGCTAAGACATAACTTTTTTAATTTTTAAAAATGTTTGTGTTTGTGCCTGTTGATTTCCCACTTTTTTTTCGAACATGACTTCGCAATACGGCTGTTCATTCGCGTTGTTCTGATTTCTTCGTGATGTAGTTTTTGTCTGTTCCCCCACCCCTTTAATTTCGTTGCACTATTTATGAGCAAGTCTGCGGGCCGCATCTAGTTTAATACTATTACAATCATTTCAGTTTTGAAGCCCCAGTGCATGGCTGCGTCTTTTCTCAATGTTACGTTCAATTTTTCAATGTATTTACGATGGTCTATGGGCAGTACAATAAGATTGGTTTCTCTCAAGCTTACTTTCATGACACCCACTCTCAGACCCACAGACACACAGACTCACACACCCACAGACCCATAGAATCACAGATCACAGACTCACAGACTCACAGACCCATAGACTCACAGACCCACAGATCACAGACCCACAGATCACAGACCCACAGATCACAGACTCATAGACCACAGACCCACACATTGGCAGATCAACGTTTATAGTTCTGAAATGAAAACATCCCTCGGAGAGCTGGGATAAGGAAGTAAAAAGACAAATATAACCATCTTTGATAGACTTTTAACCACGTGACAAAAGGAAGCTGTCTGATGATGTCACTGCTGTTTGGAGTGGGATACAGTCAGGAGAAAATTCTTAATAGGCTGCCCGTCACTGGGAACAAGATTAGGTGTTTGAAAAGTCGGGGCCACTTTTATAGGAATAGGACGCCCCTGATCTAAGCCGTAGTATTATGCCGTAGTATTATGAATGGTTGGTTAACATGAAGCAATATTATTATTTCTTTTAAGCAATATTTATAGACTTTCAAAATCTTAAATTCGAATATAAGGTATATTTTCATTTTGGTAAATTACTAAATTAAAGCAAACTTCAGTGTTATAAAAAATATAGTGGTGGTCGCCTCGCATTGGTTACTTCTGTTGATATAAGATACAATTACACTGTTTGCTCTGTTAGCTTCAGTGAGATTGAAATTGTTGTGTGTTAATTATACAGGACATAGAGGCAGACAGCTCAGAGAATTTTTATGAATTGCTTTAAAAAATATGATAGAAAGTGGTAACCTGTAGAAAGAAAGGTTTTGTGGTGTGAAATAAAGGGTTAACTCAAAAAAGGATTTATAGTGTGAATAAAGAGTTAACATAAAAAGGCTTTATAGTGTGAAATAAAGGGTTAACATAAAAAAAGTTTTATAGTGTGAAATAAAGGGTTAACATAAAAAGGCTTTATAGTGTGAAATAAAGGGTTAACATAAAACAGGTTTTATGGTGTGAAATAAAGGGTTAACATAAAAAGAAGGTTTTATGGTGTGAAATAAAGGGTTAACATAAAAAGAAGGTTTTATTGTGTGGAATAAAGGGTTAACATAAAAAAAGAAGGCTTCATAGTGTGGAATAAAGGGTTAACATAAAAAAGAAGGTTTCATAGTAGGTAATAAAGTGCTACCCTGAAGAAAGAAAATTGATTTTTTTTTTTTTAGATAATGAAATAATGTGAAACACAAAGGAAGAAAGGTTTTATGGTATGAAATAAAGTGTTAACATAAAGAAAGACAGTGGTAAACTAAAGAAGGTACGGTTTTAAATAATGAAATAAAGTGATAGCGAAAAAGAAATGTTTGATGGTATGAATGAATATGATAACATAAAGAAGAAAGTTTTAATATAATAAAATAAATAGGTGTAAACATTGAAAAAAAAAGGTTTTGCAGTATAAAAGAAAGTGGTAACATTCAGAAAAAAAGGTGAACTATAATAAAATAAAATGTTAATTTCAACAAGAAATGTTTATACTATAAAATCAAGTGTTCACGTCCAGAAAGAAAGGTTTTATATAAAGTGTTAACATCCAGAAAGAGAGGTTTTATATAAAGTGGTAACATCCAGAAAGAAAGGTTTTATATAAAGTGGTAACATCAAGAAAGAAAGGTTTTATATAAAGTGGTAACATACAGAAAGAAAGGTCTTATATAAATTGGTAACCTGAAGAAAGAGAAGAATTTTCTAAAAGAACGAGACAAAAAAAAAATAAAAGTGGAGAAAGATATTAAAAGAAAAAAAAAAGAAAACTATTAAAAAGGAAGCAAATAATAATCAGTACAAGATGAGGTGGAAAAAAAAAGAAATACATTTAGCTCTTCCTGGAATTACAAATCGAAAGGTAAATTTTCTTTTCTATTTGTTATGTGTTTGTTATCTTCAAAGAGTTAATAAAAAAAAAATCGTGTTATCACTTGTTGGACGTTTTATTATTTTTGGCCCTTACAAACTCTACTGAACGATGACGACATCAACTTCTAAAAATACCTTGGGAAACGCCATGTTAAAAATAGATCTACGTCAGGCGATTCTTTTAGAAATCACAATTCGTTAGACGCCATTCGTTTCTCTCAAGTTCTGACATGAATATCGGATTATTGATTATTTCTGTTTGATAGACAAAACATAAAGCTCCTTCAGATTGTATCAAACAAATACATTTTTTAAAAAAAATTTCAGATAACAACTAAGTGGATCTCAAACATATTTTAAAGGTTAAATAATTTTTTTTAAAAATAAACACTTTATTCCTGAAAACTTTACAATAAATACGTAGATGAAATTTTCATGAAATTTTTTTTTTTTTAAATTAGAAAAAAGGGAAAACACAGAGAGAGTGAGAAATAACATAAAAATATAAAATGTAAAAAAATGTTTTCATTTCATAATTTTTAAAAAATGTGTTCAATATTTTATTTACGACTGACCTCCCTGATGACGTAAATAGTAGTTACAGGATAAGCTGCTTCCAATTACCAGTCTCCCTTTCCACTGACCAGTCTCCCCTTCCGCTGACCGGTCTCCCTTACCACTGACTAGTCTCTCCTTCAACTGACGAGTCTCAACTTCCACCGACAAGTCTCAACTTCCACTCACCAGTCTCCACTTCCACTG
This sequence comes from Radix auricularia, assembly GCA_002072015.1. Classification (NCBI taxonomy): domain Eukaryota; kingdom Metazoa; phylum Mollusca; class Gastropoda; family Lymnaeidae; genus Radix; species Radix auricularia. Next base: position 507,993 of record MUZC01001735.1, on the reverse strand, counting down.
ACCAGTCTCCCCTAACATTGACCAGTCTCCCCTACCATTGACCAGTCTCCACCTCCACTGACCAGTCACACCTTCCACTGACCAAGCTCCCCTTCCACTGACCAAGCTCACCTTCCACTGAACAGTCTCCACTTCCACTGACCAGTCTCCCCTTTCATTGACCAGTCTCCCCTTTCACTGACCATTCTCCCCTTCCACTGACCAGTCTCTCCTTCCACTGACCAGTCTCCACTTCAACTTTCCAGTCTCCCCTTTCACTGACCAGTCTCCACTTCCACTGAAGAGTCTCCCCTTTCACTGACCAGTCTCCACTTTCACTGACCATTCTCCCCTTCCACTGACCAGTCTCCACTTCCACTGACCATTCTCCCCTTCCACTGACCAGTCTATCCTTCCACTGACCAGTCTCCACTTCAACTTTCCAGTCTCCCCTTTCACTGACCAGTCTCCCCTTTCACTGACCAGTCTCCCCTTTCACTGACCATTCTCCCCTTCCACTGACCAGTCTCCACTTCCACTGACCAGTCTCCCCTTTCACTGACCAGTCTCCCCTTTCACTGACCAGTCTCCACTTTCACCGACCAGTCTCCCCTTTCACTGACCAGTCTCCCCTTTCACTGACCAGTCTCCCCTTTCACTGACCAGTCTCCCCTTTCACTGACCATTCTCCCCTTCCACTGACCAGTCTCTCCTTCCACTGACCAGTCTCCACTTCAACTTTCCAGTCTCCCCTTTCACTGACCAGTCTCCCCTTTCACTGACCAGTCTCCCCTTTCACTGACCAGTCTCCCCTTTCACTGACCAGTCTCCACTTCCATTGACGAGTCTCCACTTCCACTTACCAGTATCCCCTTCCACTAACCAGTCTCACCTTCCACTAACCAGTCTCCCCTTCCACTGACCAGTCTCCCCTTCCGCTAGTCAATCTCCACTTTTACTGACCAGTCTCCAATTCCACTGACCAGTCTCTTCTTCCACTGATGAGTGTCCAATTCACTGACCAGTCTCAAATTCCACTTACCAGTCTTCCCTTCCACTTACCAGTGTTCAATTCACTGACAAGTCTCCACTTCCACTGTTGACATCTGGAACTCACCATTGACGCCTAATGCATGTTTTTTTTTTTTTAAATATATTTTTTTACCTCAAAACCGCTATCAAATAATACTGCAAGATATTGCTAAGATATGGTACAAAAGTATACACCTTAAAAATATTCAACCCCTTCCCCATCATGACCTCATTCTGCTTGAGGTTAAATCAGGAAGAAACTCTCAAAATGGCATGTGGCTGATGGATCACTGACACATGTTACAGGTCAGGACGCAAAATGTTAGGACCAACTTAACCGAGATTAAACTCATCGTTTGTATTTATGTCTACAGTGAAACTTGCGGTACATAAAATTGTTTCGGACCTTCTCGATGTGATTTGGGTCGTACAGCTAGTTCAAATATCTGTTTTGGTCGTACAGCTAGTTCAAATATCTGTTTTGGTCGTACAGCTAGTTCAAATATCTGTTTTGGTCGTACAGCTAGTTCAAATATCTGTTTTGGTCGTACAGCTAGTTCAAATATCTGTTTTGGTCAAAGAAAAAAAAAATCTAAAAAGGGAAATCTAAGGGCTTATCACAATACTATTAAGGGCTTATCACAAGATATGTAAAAGTCTTTGTGATTACTGATATAGTTCATGGATAGGATAGATTTTCGATGACTTAACAAGTAGAGATTTTGTGACCATATTCAATATATTGAAATAGTGAATCTGACTTTAGGGATCCTTACATGAAGATTACCCGGTATATAAGACTTTAAAGACCATTACATACATATTATATAAGACTTTAGAGGTCATTACATACAGTCATCTATATATTTAATTCGACCAGAACAAACACAAGACGAGTGCAAATTAGCATGGCAAATGAGCCTCGCTAGCGTCAGCCAATCACAACTTATGGTTAGGGTAGTACGGGTGGAGGGCAGATAGCTAACCTCAGTGAACACATCTCGAGACCAACAGTGCGTTGGTAGTCCAGGAGGACGTTTACTTGCGTTTTAATGATTTCTTCGTGCTGTACTTTGTGTCCGCTCTTTCCTCACTTTCTTTACACTACTTATGAGCAAGTCTGCGGTGAATGCCACGCCTCTGGTCGTATCTAATATTATATAAGACTTTAAAGGTTACCACATACAGATTATATAACACATTAAGAATCCTTATATATAGAGTACATCAGACCTTAGGGATCATCAGGTACAAAGAATGCCATGAGCACACCTTAGATCTCAGAGAAAAAACAAGTATCTTGTATTTTTCGAAGTGAGAACCGCTGATTTCGCAATGATTATGCATAATTGAACAACGTTGAATGGGTGACGCTTGAACAGACTTAATCATTAAAAAAATATCATTTGGCATGCACGGTTCTTTCTTTAAAATTCATACCACACTATGTAGGCCGGATTTTAATACAGCAAGAACGGTAATTGTTGGGATAGTCATATAAAACAAGGGTAACTCTTGAAAATTTTAATTTAGGAAAAAAAAAATCAAAAAATTCTTTCACGTCTTAGTGATTCTAAACTATCTGAATACACCAGCGTAGATTGAATTGTAAAAATTTTGATGTTTTTAAATGTTTTAAATATGAGAATCTTGAGATTTAGAAATGATCTACGTCTTGAATTGAAATCTGTTGATCTATCAATGAGGTCTGACATTATGATCTTTTTGTTTCTTTTTTCAGTTTTTTTGGGATGTTTGAGTGTGTGAGACAGCGATCTTTGAGTGAGTGAGACACGGATCTTTGAGTGAGTGAGTCAGGGATCTTTGAGTGAGTGAGTCAGGGATCTGTTAGTGAGTGAGACAGGGATCTTTGAAAGTGAGAGTCTGGGATCTTTGAGTGTGTGATTCGGGGATCTTTGAATGTGTGTGAGACAGGGATCTTTTAGTCACTGAGACAGGGATCTTTGAGTGTGTGAGACAGGGATCTTTGAGTGTGTGATTCGGGGATCTTTAATTGTGTGAGACAGGGATATTTTAGTCAGTGAGACAGGGATCTTTGAGTGTGTTAGACAGGGATCTTTGAGTGTGTGATTCGGGGATATTTGAATGTGTGTGAGACAGGGATCTTTGAGTGAGTGAGACAGAAATCTTTGAGTGTGTGAGTCAGGGATCTTTGAGAGTGTGAGTCAGGGATCTTTGAGTGAGTGAGTCAGGGATCTTTGAGTGAGTGAGACAGAGATATTTAAGTGTGTGAGACAGGGATCTTTGAGTGAGTGAGACGGGGATCCTTTAGTGAGTGAGACAGGTATCTTTGAGTGAGTAAGACAGGGATCTTTGAGTGTGTGAGTCAGGGATCTTTGAGTGTGTGAGTCAGGGATCTTTGAGTGAGTGAGTCAGGGATCTTTGAGTGAGTGAGTCAGGGATCTTTGAGTGAGTGAGACAGAGATATTTAAGTGTGTGAGACAGGGATCTTTGAGTGAGTGAGACAGAGATATTTAAGTGTGTGAGACAGGGATCTTTGAGTGAGTGAGACGGGGATCCTTTAGTGAGTGAGACAGATATCTTTGAGTGAGTGAGACAGAGATATTTAAGTGTGTGAGACAGGGATCTTTGAGTGTGTGAGTCAAGGATCTTTGAGTGTGTGAGACAGGGATCTTGAGTGTGTGAGACAGGGATCTTGAGTGTGTGAGACAGGGATCTTGAGTGTGTGAGACAGGAGTGTGTGAGACAGGGATCTTGAGTGTGTGAGACAGGGATCTTGAGTGTGTGAGACAGGGATCTTGAGTGTGTGAGACAGGGATCTTAAGTGTGTGAGACAGGGATCTTGAGTGTGTGAGACAGGGATCTTTGAGTGTGTGAGACAGGCATCTTTGAGTGTGTGAGTCCGGGATCTTTGAGAGTGTGAGTCAGAGATCTTTGAGTGTGTGAGTCAGGGATTTTTGAGAGTGTGAGTCAGGGATCTTTGAGTGTGTGAGACGGGGATCTTTTAGTGAGTGAGACAGGTATCTTTGAGTGAGTAAGACAGGGATCTTTGGGTGAGTGAGACAGGGATCTTTGAGTGCGTGTGACATAGATCTTTGAGTGTGTGAGACAGGGATCTTCGAGTGAGTGAGACATAGATCTTTGAGTGTGTTAGACAGAGATCTTTGAGTGAGTGAGACAGAGATCTTTGAGTGAGTGAGACAGGGATCTTTGAGTGAGTGAGACATGAATCTTTTGAGTGTGTGAGACAGGGATCTTTGAGTGTAAGAGACAGGGATCTTTGAGTGTGTGAGTCGGGGATCTTTGAGTGTGTGAGTCAGGGATCTTTGCGAGTGAGAGTCAGGGATCTTTGAGTGTGTGATTCGGGGATCTTTGAGTGAGTGAGACGGGGATCTTTTAGTGAGTGAGACAGGTATCTTTGAGTGAGTAAGACAGGGATCTTTGGGTGAGTGAGACAGGGATCTTTGAGTGCGTGAGACATAGATCTTTGAGTGTGTGAGACAGGGATCTTTGAGTGTGAGAGACAGGGATCTTTGAGTGTGTGAGTCAGGGATCTTTGCGAGTGAGAGTCAGGGATCTTTGAGTGTGTGATTCGGGGATCTTTGAGTGTGTGAGACAGGGATCTTTGAGTGAGTGAGACAGGGATCTTTGAGTGAGTGAGACAGAGATCTTTGATTGAGTGAGACAGAAATCTCTGAGTGAGTGAGACAGAGATCTTTGAGTGAGTGAGACAGGGATCTTTGAAAGTGTGATTCGGGGATCTTTAAGTGTGTGAGACAGGGATCTTTGAGTGAGTGAGACAGGGATCTTTGAGTGAGTGAGACATGGATCTTTTGAGTGTGTGAGACAGGGATCTTTGGGTGTGAGAGACAGGGATCTTTGAGTGTGTGAGTCGGGGATCTTTAAGTGTGTGAGTCAGGGATCTTTGCGAGTGAGTGTCAGGGATCTTTGAGTGTGTGATTCGGGGATCTTTGAGTGTTTGAGACAGGGATCTTTGAGTCAGTGAGACAGGGATCATTGAGTAAGTGAGACAGGGATCATTGAGTAAGTGAGACAGGGATCTTTGATTGTGTGAGAAAGGAATCTTTCAGTGAGTGAGACATAGATCTTCGAGTGAGTGACACGGGGATCTTTGAGTGTGTGAGATAGGGATCTTTGAGTGTGTGATTCGGGGATCTTTGAGTGAGTGAGACAGGGATCTTTGAGTGAGTAAGACAGGGATCTTTGAGTGTGTGAGACAGGGATCTTTGAGAGTGAGAGTCAGGGATCTTTGAGGGTGTGAAACAGGGATCTTTGAGAATGAGAGTCAGGGATCTTTGAGAGTGAGAGTCAGGGATCTTTGAGTATGCGAGACAGGGATCTTTGAGAGTGTGATACAGGGATCTTTGAGTGTGTGAGACTGGGATCTTTGAATATGTGAGACAGGGATCTTTGAGTGTGTGAGACTGGGATCTTTGAGTGTGTGAGACAGGGATCTTTGAGTGCATGAGACAGGGATCTTTGAAAGGGAGAGTCTGGGATCTTTGAGTGTGTGATTCGGGGATCTTTGAGTGAGTGAGTCAGGGATATTTGAGAGTGTGAGTCAGGGATCTTTGAGTGTTTGAGTCAGGGATCTTTGAGTGAGTGAGACAGAGATATATAAGTGTGTGACACAGGGATCTTTGAGTGAGTGAGACGGGGATCTTTTAGTGAGTGAGACAGGTATCTTTGAGTGAGTAAGACAGGAATATTTGAGTGAGTGAGACAGGGTTCTTTGAGTGAGTGAGACATAGATCTTTGAGTGTGTGAGACAGGGATCTTCGAGTGAGTGAGACATAGATCTTTGAGTGTGTTAGACAGAGATCTTTGAGTGAGTGAGACAGAGATCTTTAAGTGAGTGAGACAGGGATCTTTGAGTGAGTGAGACATGGATCTTTTGAGTGTGGGAGACAGGATCTTTGAGTGTGAGAGACAGGGATCTTTGAGTGTGTGAGTCGGGGATCTTTGAGTGTGTGAGTCAGGGATCTTTGCGAGTGAGAGTCAGGGATCTTTGAGTGTGTGATTCGGGAATCTTTGAGTGTGTGAGACAGGGATCTTTGAGTGAGTGAGACAGGGATCTTTGAATGAGTGAGACAGAGATATTTGAGTGAGTGAGACAGAAATCTCGGAGTGAGTGAGACAGAGATCTTTGAGTGAGTGAGACAGGGATCTTTGAAAGTGTGATTCGGGGATCTTTAAGTGTGTGAGACAGGGATCTTTGAGTGAGTGAGACATGGATCTTTGAGAGTGTGATACAGGGATCTTTGAGTGTGTGAGACTGGGATCTTTGAGTGTGTGAGTCAAGGATCTTTGCGAGTGAGAGTCAGGGATCTTTGAGTGTGTGATTCGGGGATCTTTGAGTGTTTGAGACGGGGATCTTTGAGTCAGTGAGACAGGGATCATTGAGTAAGTGAGACAGGGATCATTGAGTAAGTGAGACATGGATCTTTGATTGTGTGAGACAGGAATCTTTGAGTGAGTGAGACAGGGATCATTGAGTAAGTGAGACAGGGATCATTGAGTAAGTGAGACAGGGATCTTTGATTGTGTGAGACAGGAATCTTTGAGTGAGTGAGACATAGATCTTCGAGTCAGTGAAACGGGGATCTTTGAGTGTGTGAGATAGGGATCTTTGAGTGTGTGATTCGGGGATCTTTGAGTGAGTGTGACAGGGATCTTTGAGTGAGTGAGACAGGGATCTTTGAGTGTGTGAGACAGGGATCTTTGAGAGTGAGAGTCAGGAATCTTTGAATGTGTGAGACAGGGATCTTTGAGAATGAGAGTCAGGGATCTTTGAGAGTGAGAGTCAGGGATCTTTGAGTGTGCGAGACAGGGATCTTTGAGAGTATGAGACAGGGATCTTTGAGAGTGAGAGTCTGGGATCTTTGAGTGTGTGAGACAGGGATCTTTGAGTGTATGAGACTGGGATCTTTGAGTGTGTGAGACAGGGATCTTTAAGTGTGTAAGACTGGGATCTTTGAGTGTGTGAGACAGGGATCTTTGAGTGTGTGAGACAGTGATCTTTGAGTGTGTGAGACAGGGATCTTTGAGTGTGCGAGACAGGGATCTTTGAAAGGGAGAGTCTGGGATCTTTGAGTGTGTGATTCGGGGATCTTTGAGTGAGGGGGACAGGGATCTTTGAGTGAGTGAGACAGGGATCTTGAGTGTGTGAGACAGGGATCTTTGAGTGTATGAGACAGGGATCTTTGAGTGTGGGAGACAGGGATCTTTGAGTGTATGAGACAGGGATCTTTGAGTGTATGAGACAGGGATCTTTGAAAGGGAGAGTCTGGGATCTTTGAGTATGTGATTTGGGGGATCTTTGAGTGAGTGAGACAGGGATCTTGAGTGAGTGAGACAGGGATCTTTGAGTGTGTGAGACAGGGATCTTTGAGTGTGTGAGACAGGGATCTTTGAGTGTATGAGACAGGGATCTTAGAGAGTGTGAGACAGGGATCTTTGAGCGTGTTAGAGAGGAATCTTTGAAAGGGAGTGTCTGGGATTTTTTAGTGTGTATTTCGGGGATCTTTGAGTGAGTGAGACAGGGATCTTTGAGTGAGGGAGACAGGGATCTTGAGTGTCTGAGACAGGGATCTTTGAGTGTGTGAGACAGGAATCTTAGAGAGTTAGAGTCTGGGATCTTTGAGTGTGTGGGACAGGGATCATTGAGTAAGTGAGACAGGGATCATTGAGTAAGTGAGACAGGGATCTTTGATTGTGTGAGACAGGAATCTTTGAGTGAGTGAGACAGGGATAATTGAGTAAGTGAGACAGGGATCATTGAGTAAGTGAGACAGGGATCTTTGATTGTGTGAGACAGGGATCTTTGAGTGTGTGAGACAGGATTCTTTGAGTGTGTGAGACTGGGATCTTTGAGTGTGTGAGACAGGGATCTTTGAGTGTATGAGACAGGGATATTTGAAAGGGAGAGTCTGGGATCTTTGAGTGTGTGATTCGGGGATCTTTGAGTGAGTGAGTCAGGGATTTTTGAGAGTGTGAGTCAGGGATCTTTGAGTGTTTGAGTCAGGGATTTTTGAGTGAGTGAGACAGAGATATATAAGTGTGTGACACAGGGATCTTTGAGTGAGTGAGACGGGGATCTTTTAGTGAGTGAGACAGGTATCTTTGAGTGAGTAAGACAGGAATATTTGAGTGAATGAGACAGGGTTCTTTGAGTGAGTGAGACATAGATCTTTGAGTGTGTGAGACAGGGATCTTCGAGTGAGTGAGACTTAGATCTTTGAGTGTGTTAGACAGAGATCAGATTTTTGAGTGAGTGAGACAGAGATCTTTGAGTGAGTGAGACAGGGATCTTTGAGTGAGTGAGACATGGATCTTTTGAGTGTGTGAGACAGGGATCTTTGAGTGTGAGAGACAGGGATCTTTGAGTGTGTGAGTCGGGGATCTTTGAGTGTGTGAGTCAGGGATCTTTGCGAGTGAGAGTCAGGGATCTTTGAGTGTGTGATTCTGGAATCTTTGAGTGTGTGAGACAGGGATCTTTGAGTGAGTGAGACAGGGATCTTTGAATGAGTGAGACAGAGATCTTTGAGTGAGTGAGACAGAAATCTCGGAGTGAGTGAGACAGAGATCTTTGAGTGAGTGAGACAGGGATCTTTGAAAGTGTGATTTAGGGATCTTTAAGTGTGTGAGACAGGGATCTTTGAGTGAGTGAGACATGAATCTTTGAGAGTGTGATACAGGGATCTTTGAGTGTGTGAGACTGGGATCTTTGAGTGTATGAGTCAAGGATCTTTGCGAGTGAGAGTCAGGGATCTTTGAGTGTTTGAGACGGGGATCTTTGAGTCAGTGAGACAGGGATCATTGAGTAAGTGAGACAGGGATCATTGAGTAAGTGAGACAGGGATCTTTGATTGTGTGAGACAGGAATCTTTGAGTGAGTGAGACATAGATCTTCGAGTCAGTGAAACGGCGATCTTTGAGTGTGTGAGATAGGGATCTTTGAGTGTGTGATTCGGGGATCTTTGAGTGAGTGAGACAGGGATCTTTGAATGAGTGAGACATGGATCTTTGAGTGTGTGAGACAGGGATCTTTGAGAGTGAGAGTCAGGAATCTTTGAATGTGTGAGACAGGGATCTTTGAGAATGAGAGTCAGGGATCTTTGAGTGTGCGAGACAGGGATCTTTGAGAGTATGAGACAGGGATCTTTGAGAGTGAGATTCTGGGATCTTTGAGTGTGTGAGACAGGGATCTTTGAGTGTATGAGACTGGGATCTTTGAGTGTGTGAGACAGGGATCTTTGAGTGTGTAAGACTGGGATCTTTGAGTGTGTGAGACAGGGATCTTTGAGTGTGTGAGACAGTGATCTTTGAGTGTGTGAGACAGGGATCTTTGAGTGTGTGAGACAGGGATCTTTGAAAGGGAGAGTCTGGGATCTTTGAGTATGTGATTCGGGGATCTTTGAGTGAGCGAGACAGGGATCTTTGATTGAGTGAGACAGGGATCTTGAGTGTGTGAGACAGGGATCTTTGAGTGTATGAGACAGGGATCTTTGAGTGTGTGAGACAGGGATCTTTGAGTGTGTGAGACAGGGATCTTTGAGTGTATGAGACAGGGATCTTTGAAAGGGAGAGTCTGCTATCTTTGAGTATGTGATTTGGGGGATCTTTGAGTGAGTGAGACAGGGATCTTGAGTGAGTGAGACAGGGATCTTTGAGTGTGTGAGACAGGGATCTTTGAGTGTGTGAGACAGGGATCTTTGAGTGTATGAGACAGGGATCTTAGAGAGTGTGAGACAGGGATCTTTGAGTGTGTTAGAGAGGGATCTTTGAAAGGGAGTGTCTGGGATTTTTAGTGTGTATTTCGGGGATCTTTGAGTGAGTGAGACAGGGATCTTTGAGTGAGGGAGACAGGGATCTTGAGTGTCTGAGACAGGGATCTTTGAGTGTGTGAGACAGGGATCTTAGAGAGTTAGAGTCTGGGATCTTTGCGTGTGTGGGACAGAGATCTTTGAGTGTGTGAGACAGGGATCTTTGAGTGTGTGAGACAGGGATCTTTGAGTGTGTGAGACAGGGAACTTTGAGTGTTTGAGACAGGGATCTTTGAGTGTGTGAGACAGGGATCTTTGAAAGGGAGAGTCTGGGATCTTTGAGTGTGTGATTCGGGGGATCTTTTAGTGAGTGAGACAGGGATCTTTGAGTGAGTGAGACAGGGATCTTGAGTGTGTGAGACAGGGATCTTTGAGTGTGTGAGACAGGGATCTTTGAGTGTGTGAGACAGGGATCTTTGAGTGTGTGAGACAGGGATCTTTGACTGTGTGAGACAGGGATCTTTGACTGTGTGAGACAGGGATCTTTGAAAGGGAGAGTCTGGGATCTTTGAGTGTGTGATTCGGGGGATCTTTGAGACAGTGAGACAGAAATCTTTGAGTGAGTGAGACAGGGATCTTGAGTGTGTGAGACAGGGATCTTTGAGTGTGTGAGACAGGGATCTTTGAGTGTGTGAGACAGGGATCTTTGAGTGTATGAGACAGGGATCTTTGAGAGTGAGAGTTAGGGATCTTTGAGTGTGTGAGACATGGATCTTTGAGAATGAGAGTCAGGGATCTTTGAGAGTGAGAGTCAGGGATCTTTGAGTGTGCGAGACAGGGATCTTTGAGAGTGTGAGACTGGGATCTTTGAGAGTGAGAGTCTGGGATCTTTGAGTGTGTGAGACAGGGATCTTTGAGTGTATGAGACTGGGATCTTTGAGTGTGTGAGACAGGGATCTTTGAGTGTGTGAGACAGGGATCTTTGAAAGGGAGAGTCTGGGATCTTTGAGTGTGTGATTCGGGGATCTTAGAGTGAGTGAGACAGGGATCTTTGAGTGAGTGAGACAGGGATCTTGAGTGTGTGAGACATGGATCTTTGAGTGTATGAGACAGGGATCTTTGAGTGTGTGAGACAGGGATCTTTAAGTGTGTGAGACAGGGATCTTTGAGTGTATGAGACAGGGATCTTTGAAAGGGAGAGTCTGGGATTTTTTAGTGTGTATTTCGGGGATCTTTGAGTGAGTGAGACAGGGATCTTTGAGTGAGGGAGACAGATCTCTTGAGTGTGTGAGACAGGGATCTTTGAGTGTGTGAGACAGGGATCTTAGAGAATTAGAGTCTGGGATCTTTGAGTGTGTGGGACAGAGATCTTTGAGTGTGTGAGACAGGGATCTTTGAAAGTGAGAGTCTGGGAACTTTGAGCGTGTGAGACAGGGATCTTTGAGTGTGGGAGACAGGGAACTTTGAGTGTGTGAGACAGGGATCTTTGAGTGTGTGAGACAGGGATCTTTGAAAGGGAGAGTCTGGGATCTTTGAGTGTGTGATTCGGGGGATCTTTGAGTGAGTGAGACAGGGATCTTTGAGTGAGTGAGACAGGGATCTTGAGTGTGTTAGACAGGGATCTTTGAGTGTGTGAGACAGGGATCTTTGAGCGTGTGGGACAGGGATCTTTGAGTGTGTGAGACAGGGATCTTTGAGTATATGAGACGGGATCTTTGAAAGGGAGAGTCTGGGATCTTTGAGTGTGTGATTCGGGTGATCTTTGAGTGAGTGAGACAGGGATCTTTGACTTTGTGAGACAGGGATCTTTGACTGTGTGAGACAGGGATCTTTGAAAGGGAGTGTCTGGGATTTTTTAGTGTGTATTTCGGGGATCTTTGAGTGAGTGAGACAGGGATCTTTGAGTGAGGGAGACAGGGATTTTGAGTGTGTGAGACAGGGATCTTTGAGTGTGTGAGACAGGGATCTTTGAGAGTGAGAGTCTGGGATCTTTGAGCGTGTGAGACAGGGATCTTTGAGTGTGTGAGACAGGGAACTTTGAGTGTGTGAGACAGGGATCTTTGAGTGTGTGAGACAGATTTCTTTGAAAGGGAGAGTCTGGGATCTTTGAGTGTGTGATTCGGGGGATCTTTGAGTGAGTGAGACAGGGATCTTTGAGTGAGTGAGACAGGGATCTTGAGTGTGTTAGACAGGGATCTTTGAGTGTGTGAGACAGGGATCTTTGAGCGTGTGGGACATGGATCTTTGAGTGTGTGAGACAGGGATCTTTGAGTGTATGAGACGGGATCTTTGAAAGGGAGAGTCTGGGATCTTTGAGTGTGTGATTCGGGTGATCTTTGAGTGAGTGAGACAGGGATCTTTGAGTGAGTGAGACAGCGATCTTGAGTGTGTGAGACAGGGATCTTTGAGTGTGTGAGACAGGGATCTTTGAGTGTGTGAGACAGGGATCTTTGAGTGTGTGAGACAGGGATCTTTGACTTTGTGAGACAGGGATCTTTGACTGTGTGAGACAGTGATCTTTGAAAGGGAGAGTCTGGGATCTTTGAGTGTGTGATTCGGGGGATGTTTGAGTGAGTGAGACAGGGATCTTTGAGAGTGTGAGTCAGGGATCTTTGAAAGGGAGAGTCTGGGATCTTTGAGTGTGTGATTCGGGGGATCTTTGAGTGTGTGAGACAGGGATCTTTGAGTGTGTGAGACAGGGATCTTTGAAAGGGCGTGTCTGGGATTTTTGAGTGTGTGATTCGGGGATCTTTGAGTGAGTGAGACAGGGATCTTTGAGAGAGTGAGACAGGGATCTTGAGTGTGTGAGACAGGGATCTTTGAGTGTGTTAGACAGGGATCTTTGAGTGTGTGAGACAGGGATCTTTGAGAGTGAGAGTCTGGGATCTTTGAGTGTGTGGGCCAGGGATCTTTGAGTGTGTTAGACAGGGATCTTTGAGAGTGAGAGTCTGGAATCTTTGAGTGTGTCAGACAGGGATCTTTGAGTGTGTGAGACAGGGATCTTTGAGTGTGTGAGACTGGGATCTTTGAGAGTGAGAGTCTGGGATCTTTGAGTGTGTGAGTAAGGTGTAAGACGATTTCATCTCCACATCTTTCTTTTCTTATCTCTTCCATAATTTTATGCGTTCAACTGCGTGTTGAACAATGTGTTCAACATGAGTTTTGAGATTTTGTACCTCCTTTTTTTTTGGGGCGGGGGGCATTTAAAAGCAGTAGACCACTGAGTGGCTTAATTTAATCTTTCAACAAGCCAGATCTTATTTTTATCCCAGTCTGCTTTCGGCCGAAATGTTTTTCTTGTCATAAGCCGATAATATTCTTTTCAATTTATTTCAACTGCTTGAAATATTTAAAGAAAAAATCTTAAGTGAAGTTTCAATTGGTTTTATCCTGATCCCTGAGAGTAGACACTTATATCTATTTAGAGTTTAGACACAAATGTGTAATTACTTCGTATTAACGTGTGTGGCAGAGTATTTATGTTATTTAAAAAATATCCATTATTTTTTATAGTATACAATTTACATTATTTCACTTCCTATGTGCTTCAGGCATCATAAATATTTTTTTAAATCGCTTTAAACAACATGCATTCAAAGACAATGTTTGTCAAATATTGGTTGATAGTGAAGGGGGACCCCAACATATGTATAAGTCCATATTCGACAGTTGTACCATTTGATCCTCTGCTACAAATGACAATTAAGTCTATGTACACAGTTACTCCACCTCCACCCCCAACTAATACACATTAATTCTTTATATAGCTAGCCCCACCCCCCAGGCCATTTACAGGTGCTCACAAGAAATGTTTAGTCCACCTCCACCCCGAACTAATACACATTAATTCTTTATATAGCTAGCCCCGCCCCCAGGCCATTTACAGGTGCTCACAAGAAATGTTTTCGCCCGCCAGCCCCAAAACCTATTCTTGACTTCTCCCCCTAACGGCCCCTAATATCTAGGCAACACAATGGTCCCTTTATGTGCGCGGCACAAGAACACGCTCTCGAAAACAAAATCAATCAAGTAGCTATCGACCCGATATCGAGATGGATCGATAGTGTAAAGTGTTAGAGGACCAAGATCGTCTGGAGTTGTAGAGCTGCCAATGTGTAACGTCCCAATAATGAAGCAATCCATCTAGTCAACTGAGCATTGCCCATAGTATCTCCGACCATTATGCCATTAACTGAGGTGATGGATGTGTTAGGTTAAGCCGAGGAGTCGTCATATCTTCCGTGTTAGAATAGGAGGGCTAAGTTCTTTTCTATTGAGATTGGTTCCTTTGTGATCATTCACAATCAGGTGAGAAAACGGAGGATAATTTCTAACTAGATTAAGTAAGTGCCAAGGAGCTTGTTGTGTCAGTTGTGCGTGTTTCCGCTGTGTGTGTTGTGTGTCAGTCATGTGTGCTCCCTCTGTGGGTGTGTTGTGTGTGTCAGCCATGTGTGCTCCCTCTGTGGGTGTGTTGTGTGTGTCATTCATCTGTGCTCCCGCTGTGGGTGTGTTGTGTGTGTCAGTCATGTGTGCTCCCTCTGTGGGTGTGTTGTGTGTGTCAGCCATGTGTGCTCCCTCTGTGGGTGTGTTGTGTGTGTCAGCCATGTGTGCTCCCTCTGTGGGTGTGTTGTGTGTGTCAGTCATCTGTGCTCCGTCTGTGGGTGTGTTGTGTGTTAGTCATGTGTGCTCCCTCTGTGTGTGTTGTGTGTGTGTGTGTGTCAGTAGTGTGTGCTCCCGCTGTGTGTGTGTGTTGATTATGTGTGTCAGTCGTGTGTGGTCCGAATGTGTGTGTGGTGTGTGTGTGTGTCAGTCGTGTGTGCATATGGGTGTATTGTGTGTGTCAGTCGTGTGTGCTCCGAATGTGGGTGTGTTGTGTGTGTGTGTTTTAGTCGTGTGTGCCCTTGATGTGTGTGTGTTGTGTGTGTGCTCCCACTGTGTGTGTGCTTGTCAGTCGTGTGCTCCCACTGTGTGTGTTGTGTTTTTGTCAGTCGTGTGTGCTCCCGCTGTGTGTGTTGTGTGTTTATCAGTCGTGTGTGCTCCCACTGTGTGTGTGTTTGTCAGTCGTGTGCTCCCACTGTGAGTGCTGTGTTTTTGTCAGTCGTGTGTGCTCCCGCTGTGTGTGTTGTGTGTTTGTCAGTCGTGTGTGCTCCCATTGTGTTTGTTGTGTGTTTGTCAGTCGTGTGTGCTCCCGCTGTGTGTGTGTTGCACTGCTGTATCACATAAATCATACAATGTTCACATGCCATTTTCATAATCCTGACGCCTTGTGTTTTATAGACTCACACCTCATGAGTGCACGCAATAAATAAATAACTGGTTTTCCTACTGACCTGGGAGCTTCCCACAGCCAAGCACGTGCGCTGACACGACCTCTCACTTGCTTCTTAGTTGTGACATTTTGGCTAGGGCCGTGTGTGACATTTTGGCTAGGGCCGTGTGTGACATTTTTGCTAGGGCCGTGTGTGACATTTTGGCTAGGGCCGTGTGTGACATTTTGGCTAGGGCCGTTTGTGACATTTTGGCTAGGGCCGTTTGTGACATTTTGGTTAGGGCCGTTTGTGACATTTTGGCTTGGGCTGTGTGTGACATTTTGGCTAGGGCCGTGTGTGACATTTTGGCTAGGGCCGTGTGTGACATTTTGGCTAGGGCCGTTTGTGACATTTTGGCTAGGGCCGTTTGTGACATTTTGGCTAGGGCCGTTTGTGACATTTTGGCTAGGGCCGTTTGTGACACTTTGGCTAGGGCCGCGAATGCCTTTAGATCTTGATTGCATGTGTCTTATGCACCCTATTCGAGTTATATCTCTGATGCTCCACGAATCATGTAAATATTGGTTGATGAGACTCGAACTCAAACCTTCTGTGACATATTGTCGGTGGACTGCGTTGACGCACGTTCGGTATAGAGCTGAGCGAGATTGATGACGTAGCTGTTCCCAGATTAAAACACCACGTGGGTTCTGATCACGTCTGCGTGATTAATTAAGACGTTTTGTTTCTTGAGCGACCTTGATGGCAGTGACAGACAGAAGTAATAGTTCCATAGATGAAACTCAGAACCAGAGGCGTAATTAAGGGTGGGCGGTGGGTGCGGACCGCACCGGGTGACACTATCATAAGAAGTGACACCAAAAATGTAAAAATTCTGTATGTTCCCGGCCCAGGCTGACTCGGAGGAGGTTTTGGGATAATTTGTGTGGGTGGTGACACCATGAGCTACAGCAATGGGTGACACCATGAGCTACAGCTCTGAATGACACCAACCCTATTGTCGCCTCTACTAAGAGACTGATCGTCGAGTTATTTACCGTTTGTTATTGCAACTGACCAATTAACTTGGTGCAGCATTTTACCTCCCACCCCCACCCCCCCTCTAGACTACGTTATAATTGTTTACGAGTTTCAGAATGGTCTGCAGTCTTCACATTGACAAAAATGTCTGTTCGATCAATTCATTTCTTGTCTTCCTTTTCTAAAAACTTTAGATTCCTTGCCTATAAATAAGGCGGTCGACTGTGACCAACTGCCGTACCAAGAACACCAGGCATAAAAGAATCAAAAACGTTTTGATCCGTGAGTCTGTAGATTAATATACCCCCCCCCCCCAACCTTTTAAGCTCCTGTGTGTATTAAGCATTGACGAGTCTTAAAGATAATGAAATCTTTGTTTCCTTATGTTAGGTTTAAAACAATTATTGTATATCGTTTTTTAAAATAAAAGTCTTGTTTGAACCACAAGCTTAAAATACTTTAATTATATTAAAATGCTTCCAATCCAACTTTATGTATTTTTCCTCTGTCGAGTTAAAATTACACAGAATGCCTCTGTTGATTGATGTAATTTCTAAAGAACTCCACTGTTTTTTTTTTTAAAATGTTTTATTTTAGAACCTACAATTGACCATGGAGCAAAATTCTAGAGATAAAGAAAAAAGTGATATTGAGTCTAACAATGAGCACCACGGAGAGGAAAACATTGAAGAATTCCAGCAGTTTTCATTGGTTGATCCGGAGCATCTGTCCCAACAGCTGGTAAAGGCAAACTTGGACGAAGATGAGACGGAAGAGCTCCTCCAGCAGGCGGTGAGACTCAACGCTCAGCTGAAGAAGATCTTACAGAGCCGACAGACTCCACCTGGTGGCAGCGCGACCAGGTCATGTCGACCTAAGAAAGAAGGTTCCTCGGGACAAAAATTGAAAAGCGGAGCCAGGAACACTTCTGGGAGTTCGGCGTTACCTCCCATAGAGTCTTCAGACCGGAAGTCGGCTAAAGTCAGAGCTAAAAGTGGGACGAGAATCGCCACATCGGCGACCCCGGGTCTTAGAGCGGCGTCAGGGGTCAGCCGTAAGGGATCCTCAAAACGTACAGTGGAAAGACCAGCTTGGGATGACAGGTTCTCATACAGTTGAACTTAAACCTTTCATTATACGGATAACTTTTGAGAAGCCGTGATGTGCTATATGTAAGACAAGTCTTGCAATATTTATTTTGTTAAGAATTGGGTTCTAAAATAAGTCGTGTGTAGGAAAAATGTTTATTGTTTTTGTTTCAATGAAGAATCTATTTTTTTTTTATGTGCACTTAGTAATGCAGTCAAAGAGATTATACATGAAGGCATTTCTGCACAACAAGAGTGTGATCGTGGGAAGTCACACGGTCAAAGAGGGTAAAAGAGACCAAATATATTTATGCTTGGACTTCGCATTTCTGTAGGGGTTAACACGTCATTTCCCGTGATTGAGTTTAAATTATATCGAAGTTCTTCACGTTATATTGGACGTTATCTTTGTTCACAGACTTTCACTCTGCGATGCCATAAGTCAGAGCAATCAAGCAGTCAATTCAACAATGTACATTTTAAGTATGTCAATCTTTTGTTGTTTACAACAAATACAACGCACCGTTGCTGTTTATAGCATATGTATGTCAATTTTATTGCTGTTGACATTTTATATGTTCATTTTATTGCCGTTATTTATATTTTATATATGTCAATGTTATTGTTAACATTATAAATATAGTAATAAACGTTGATTATATTGTTGTCATTTTCCTTGCATATATCTCCATTTAGTTCTTGTTTACATTGTATATATGAGCGTTTTGTTGTTCTTGGCTATTTTAAAAATACGTTCAATTTATTGTCATTTTTTGTTGTAAATGGATCATGTGAAGTAAATGAAATAAATATTACCGCTGAGAACAATCATCCTTATGTATTTGAAGTTGTTTACATCACTCTTATACCGTTATTGTTTTGATGAACATGATCACCATTTGTCGGTCATGTTGTGTGTATCGAGAGTCTCATCATGAAACTTTTCACACACGATTTGGTTTTGATTTGTTTAGTTTTACTACAATATTTGCTGCACAGTAATTCTAAACTGCAGCACGGCGTCATTCAGATACTTGCTAGTAGGGAACATAACTGGGAGGTATCGAGAAATTAATAAAACGAGGAAGGAATGAGCCTCAGGTAAGGTGATACAATAAAACAAAGAACGTAGCGGCAAAATGCCTCCTACAGCAAGCAAACAGTAAAGCGAAGTGTAAACTGAAAATCTGAAATGTACAGTTTTATTATTTGTAAAGCATTAGTTTTCTGATGCTCTCCGTGGATGATTTTATGACATACATGGTATGTAGCATATAGACATGGCATGTAACATATAGATATGGTATTTAACATATAGATATGGTATTTAACATATAGATATGGTATTTAACCGCTGGCTTGGACACGTCAAGAGAATGCATACCCAAACTATGGCGGATTAAGTTGGGGGGGGGGGGCTGAACGGGCTAAAGCCAGGGGCCCCCGATGGTTTGGGGGCCCCCAAACTTTTTATATTTTATAATAAAAGTGTACACATGTTTGCACGAACCCTTGGAATTATAATAAATAAAATAAATTAAGAAATATTATCTTTATAATTGAATTTAATTGCCTCCCTTAGAGAACATAGTTTAAATTATTGTCTATATTTTTTAAAATTTCTCCGTTTAGACAATCTCCGCTGGCCGTGTGGAGAGAGTAATGGCTTGTGAATCAAGCGGTGCCGGGTTCGATTCCCGGGAGTGGAATTTGAATTTTTTGTTTTCACACTCAATTGTAACATACCGCAAACACTTCAAACAGTTATTTCTTCGTGTTCGTTTCTTTTCCATTATTAATATTTAGTTAAGGTCTTACATTGGCTGTTGACAATCATTTTATTTAAAGAGACGCTGGCTGGATAGGGCCCCCGTTTGATTGCAGCCCGGGGCCCCGTGCAGTCTTAATCCGCCCCTGTACCCAAAGATGTGCTATACAGCGAGCTGGCTACAGGGAGAAGGTCGGTTGGTCGACCATGTCTCAGATACACGGACACATGCAGGAGAGACATGAAAGTAGCCAACATTGACATACAAAACTGAGAAAACCTGGATGAGGATAGGACCACGTGGCGGGCTATAGTGCAAGAAGGATCACTAAGAGCAGAGGAGCAATCTAAGGAAGAAGCAGTTGGAAAAAGAGTGAGGAGAAAGGCCAGGCAACACTGCCTCATTACATTTGTGTGTGTGACAGGCAGAAGAGACTGCCACTCAAGGATTGGTCTCATCAGCCACACCAAGAGCTGCAAACATTAAAGATAAATCTATTGTCTTTCGTAGACGGACAGATGCCATACCATGGTATTTAACATATAGACATGTTATTTAACACATACGTGCATACGATATTCATCATATTTTAAACTATCATCTTTCAATAAGTCATTGTGTATGGGTATATATTAATTTTTTTTACCAAAACTTTAAAATGAAGACAGTTTAGCTTTTCATTGTTTAAAAAAAGTATCTTTTATTTTTTTATTACTTAATTTTTTTATTATTTATTTATTTCGTTGAATATTTATGTTACGTTTGTTGCTGATGCACTTAAAAAAAACCAACAACATTATCCAGAATGAGTTCCTATCTTGCACACAAACCATTATTATTAGCAGTGTTCCATAGATATATAGTCCTACAGGGATTCTCAGAATGTGTTCTAGTGGGTCCACAATAATAATCTCACGTTTAGGACTTAACTGACATACACTCTAAAAAATTGATATTATCTTATTTATGTAGGTCGGTAACATCTTATTTATGTAGGTCGGTAACATCTTATTGATGTACGTCGGTAACATCTTATTGATGTACGTCGGTAACATCTTATTGATCTACGTCGGTAACATCTTATTGATGTACGTCTTACGTCGGTAACATCTTAGATGTATGTCCGTAATTTGATTAATCGTATATATTAATATGCAGCTAACATTTCAAATATGGCTATCTGAAAAGTACAAACTCTTAAATCAATTTTAAACCTTTCATTAAAATCGAGCTTTTTTTAAATTCTCAATATGAGAACGTTCAAGTCGTTCTTTTTGTTCACAGATTTTGAAAGTTCTCTTCCTAAACTGACACGTTTGTTTATGATAAGGATTTTATTCAACTTGAATAATTGATGTATTGAAAGGTTCAACGCGTTCACCGAATCTTTCTGGAGTATTTAACCTGTCAAATATTTATAACGCTTGGACATTTAAGGGAGCGTCTACTTATCACAAGCTACACACTCTATCTATAGAAGCTCCTTATAGAACCTCCCTATAGAACTTTTCTGTAGAACCTCCCTATAGAACCTTCCTACAGAACCTCCTTTTGAACCTCCCTATAGAACCTCCCTATAGAAACTCCCTATATAACCTCCATTTTCCTTATAGAACCTCTTTATCCACACATCTACGATAAAGTGTTACATCAAGTATATACAAAGTTTTCTCCTTTTTAAATAGTTGAGTAGCATCCACACACTTGAGGCGTGTTAAGATGTCACGGGCGGACGCACTAAACTGTATGCTGTGTCATCATCAAGACTTTTAAGAAAAAAATATAAACATTAAAACAAGTTTATTTAAAGCCCGACATAAAGAGTTTTCTTACTTACTAGATTCTTTGTCTCCTTGTCGCTTTGAACCATACTCAAATGTTAAATAATATAAACAAACATTTCTTCAATTAAAAATTTTCAAAATTATTTTTTAAAATATTGTATGCATCTTAACGCGCATTCGATACCGCCTCTCTCATCAATATGTGATGCCGCCTCTCTCATTAATATGTTTCCTCCAAATTAGATTTTTTTTCGCGTTCTTTCTTTGGGGAGGTAAAAACAATTAAAAAAATTGTCATAAGCGGCCTCTCCATGTTAGTGCAGTAGAGACTGCTTTCAGTGCTGTGGAGGCTGCTGTTAGTGCTGTGGAGGCTGTTGTTAGTGCTGTTGAGGCTGTTTTCAGTGCTGTTAAGGTTGCTGTCAGTGCTGTGTAGGCTGCTGTCAGTGCTGTGTAGGCTGCTGTCAGTGCTGTGGAGGCTGCTGTCAGTGCTGTGGAGGCTGCTGTCAGTGCTGTGAAGACTGGTGTCAGTGCTGTGAAGACTGGTGTCAGTGCTGTGAAGATTGGTGTCAGTGCTGTGAAGACTGGTGTCAGTGCTGTGAAGACTGCTGTCAGTGCTGTGAAGACTGGTGTCAGTGCTGTGAACACTGGTGTCAGTGCTGTGAAGACTGATGTTAGTGCTGTGGAGGCTGCTGTCAGTGCTGTAGAGGCTGCTGACAGGGCTGTGAAGACTGCTGTCAGTGCTGTAGAGGCTGCTGTCAGTGCTGTAGAGGCTGCTGTCAGTGCTGTGGAGGCTGCTGTCAGTGCTGTGGAGGCTGCTGTCAGTGCTGTCGAGTCCTATCACCGCCGTTGTTGACGAGCAGACGTCAGCCAGGAATCAGGAAGTACGTCACTGCAGATGTTATCCTCCATCAAACGATGGGCCGAGAACGCGGAACAACTGCCCGCCGGTCATGTCAGAGGCACAAGGTCATCGTGACAGACAGGCTGTCAGACGGACGTAAGCTGAGGTCACGTCTGAATGCCGTAACACAGGTCTGACGTATGTTTGACATGACCTTGCATCGTCTTAGAATCGGAGCTGTCGGATTGCGGGAGGGGTCGGTTGGTGTCTGGGGAGAGAGCGGGATCAAAATTGTAGTTGTAAACATTTCTGAACAAAAAAAACAAAAACAAAATAAACATTAAAAACTCGTGGGGAAATTTTGAATCTTTGCATAATGAATTTTAGACTTTAAATATTTGTTAGAAAAGCTTTACTCCTCATTGCTTGGAGTCGAATTATAATCTTTTCAGTTACTGTGCAAATTGAAACGAGTAATCGATTATTTGCAAGTTTTACAGTGTCCCAGGCAGGGGCGGATTAAGTCTGCACGGGGCCCTGGGCTGCAATTAAACGGGGGCCCTATACAGTCAGCGTCCCTTTAAATAATATTACAGCTAATATAAGACTGTAACTAGATATTAATAATGAAAAAAAAAACGAAAACGAAGAAATAACTGTTTGAAGTGTTCGCCAGTATGTTACAATTGAGTGTGAAAACAAAAACTTTAAATTCCACTGCTGGAAATCGAACCCGGGACCACTTGCATCATAAGCCATTACTCTCTCCACACGACCAGCGGAGCTTGTCTAAAGGAAGAAATTTTAAAATTATAAACAATAATTTAAACTAAGTTCTCTAAGGGAGGCAATTAAATCCAGTTGTAGAGATAATATTTATTAATTTATTTTATTTATTATATTTCCAAGGGTTCATGCAAACATTTGTACACTTTTATTATAAAATATAAAAAGTTTGGGGGCCCCCAAACCGTCGGGGGCCCCTGGCTTTAGCCCGTTCAGCCCCCCCCCCCCTTAATCCGCCATAGGTCCACGGTAATAATCGAGTAAACGACACATAGTTGATTAAAAAAACAAAAACAACGTAAAACATAAAACAGCTAATGGAAATGTTATGTTCTGGGGAGTCCAAGCTTAGGCATACCGGACAACACGTTCAGTGCACGAGGACTTAGTGCAGCAAGTGGGAACTGTCACAATGACTGGGATAAAGATGCAGCAAGTGGGAACTGTCACAATGACTGGGATAAAGATGCAGCAAGTGGGAACTGTCACAATGGCTGGGATAAAGATGCAGCAAGTGGGAACTGTCACAATGACTGTGATAAAGATGCAGCAAGTGGGAACTGTCACAATGACTTGAATAATTGTTATAAACGGTTTTATGCAGGGACGTCGTAGGTAAGCGCTGCATGAGACGAACCCCAACCGCTGCACCCACATTTAATACGCCATTGAATTCATTAGATGGGTTCTTAATGAGTCCCCATGCTCCAATGGTAACATATAGGGTAAATCTGTGGAATTATGTCTTATAACACTAACACAACCCTCCTGTGACAGATGGTGTCATCACACATCTTATGTGACAGATTAGTCATCACACACCTTATGTGACAGATGTGTCATCACACACACACCACCTGTGACAGATGTGTCATCACACACCACCTGTGACAGATGTGTCATCACACACCACCTGTGACAAATGTGTCATCACACACCACCTGTGACAGATGTGTCATTACACACCACCTGTGACAGATGTGTCATCACACACCTCCTGTGATAGATGTGTCATCACACACCACCTGTAACAGATGTGTCATCACACACCACCTGTAACAGATGTGTCATCACACACCTCCTGTGACAGATGTGTCATCATACACTTTCCATGCACTTGACAGTTGTCAACAGTGATCATGAGAAGGTCATAAAACGGCAGTCTCATTAAATAGACGAAGGCCATGACAAAATACATTTTCAAATGAATTACAACAGACAGGCCCAGTTGTTTAGTTCAGGAGTTCCTTTGGGTCCCAAGTTTATGTGAGTGACCTATATACGCGGAGACCAATTCACACAATGACCTCAATTTGAAACAATTTACTCCATCTGTGTCACATGTTACCATAGAGGAGGGAAGATGGGTGGCTCGGGGCATGACAGCTAGACATTAACTGTAAATATATCACTAGGGCCAGTGACGTACATTAACAAAGTCAAAGACAGAGGCAAATGTTGTGTAGGAAGAAAGAACGCAGCTTTAGTCAAAGGAAAACAGCGATAGATCAAGAAAAACAGCACTATCCCTAGGAAAACCGCGCTGGTTCAAGAAAAACATTGATAGTCCAAGGAAAGCTGCGATAGTCCAAAGAAAACAGCGCTAATTCACGAAAAACAGCACTAGTCTAAGGAAAGCTGCGATAGTCCAAAGAAAACAGCGCTAATTCACGAAAAACAGCACTAGTCTAAGGAAAGCTGCGATAGTCCATAGAAAACAGCGCTAATTCACGAAAAACAGCACTAGTCTAAGGAAAGCTGCGATAGTCCAAAGAAAACAGCGCTAATTCACGAAAAACAGCCCTAGTCTAAGGAAAGCTGCGATAGTCCAAGAAGGGAGTGCATTTCCGTCCAGGAGACTGTAGAACGAAACTCTTACTTGAACTGCTTGTTTTTGTAAAATATATATTTTTAAAAATTGTTTATTGATTTATCTTTTAAGAACACCATTAATTATATCAGTGGCTTCACAGTTGCCATGGCCTAAGTTGATCTGCAATTTGATATAAGTATACAAAAGAAGCAAGAGATACAATGAGAATACTACTGTCAAATGATAGCTACAAATATTCATACTAAAAAAATAATAGTCAAATAGCAGTTATAATTTCCATTTAAAATTGTAAATATCGAATCGGGATTCCTATAGTTATATGTTACATTACTTACATGTATATGTGAGAATATAGAGACGAAACAATTATGAGATGATTGATATCAAAATACACAACTAGATGTAAGAATACACACAGAGGTATCACACAACACAAGTAGATATATGAATACACAACTAGATTTTAAAAAATAAACAACTATACATATGAATAAACACCTAGAAAATAGTGTTGTTTTCGTCGACGAAAACTAAAACTAAAACCTTCGTAAACGAAAATGTTGACCTTTTCGTTAACGAGAACTAAAACTAAAACTAAAATTAGCAGCAAGACTAAAACTAGACGAAAACTAAATCTGGTAGACAAAGACTGAATAAAAACTGAAACTAAAACTCCACAACGAAATAAAAACTAAAATCCCCATTTATCGTTCTTTTCCGGTACTGCGGTCTATTCTAAGAAATTATTATGACCTAATTTCTTTGATGATCGCGCATGCGCATCAACTGGGCGATAATATAAGTCATCAAAATAATACAATTAATTAACGTTTAAAGCTGACAATAACAACAGCAGGAACTGGTGTTGGTGGAGTTAGTGGACGCCTAAAATCGAGTGATGTTTGGGATTATTTCACGTACCGTATAGATTTAAACAAAAGTGAATGTTTGGTGACTAACGACGGTAAGAAATGCGAAAGACTGCTCGTGGGAAGGAATCCCACAAATCTAGAACGGCATTTAAAAGCTTGCCACAAGAAAGAAAATGATGCCATGGAAGAGAAAGAGAAGACTAAAGTAGCGGCAGCACCCAGTAAATCAACCAAGTTGCCAGCTTCCAACTCTTCTGCCTCAAGGAAAATTACCGACATGTTTGGTAATAAACTTAATAAACACAAATATTCTGCACAAGTCTGCTGAAAATATTTCTAGAATGCAAGCTCTAACACGATTCATAGCGAAAACTGTTGTTTCCACGTCGTTGGTAAGTAATAATGTATTATTTATTTCTTAGTAGTTACTACTTCTTAGAACCTATAAACAAAAAGTCACATAAAGACACATGTGACATATCATACATGTAGTATCATAACCTTACGAACATTAAATTGTAAAACAAAACTTTTTCATT